>OMLP01036622.1:62224-73061 GCA_900302685.1 Spondyliosoma cantharus | reverse complement strand
TATTCCTGAAAGGGCTACGCCACTCTTACAACACAAGTAACGCTGGCTGCATTTTCTCTGCCATTGTAACCAAATGAACGTCTTCTTCTGCAACTCCGTATTTCTGCAGAGGAGTGTGCTGAATATTTCCGGCATCGGTGAAACGTGACCTGTGCAGGCGCGGAGGAGGGAGGGACAGAGGGGGGCGTAGGCAGAACAAGACATGAAGGCATCCGATTTTCTTTCTATTCGGGCCGGATAGCACGGATTGGTCAGCTTTTCCATTCACGCAGGCGCTGTCTCGCCTCTGCTGCAGCTCTGAAACTACCTCCGGAGGCGATTCAGAGTCATCCCCCCTCTCCCCATCTGTAACTTTCACACAGACAGCGAGGTGGAGTATTGGCATATGATCCCTGCAGTGAACGGGCAGTATGAATAGGGCTACTGACTGTTCCCCTCATTGACAATCCTGTTATGGATACATGGGCCTTACTTCAGGGACGTATGCAGTCTTATAAACATAATCACCTGTGTATTTGTGTGCATGGGTGCTTTCAAATGTGTGCACATTTTCTCACCTGTTTTATTGTATTTTGCTGTTGGTACACTTATAAAGTGTACAGAGACTCTCTGGGCGATACACTCTTTGAATAAACTGAAGTCAAGCTGAAGTTGATTTGCAGATACTGAAGAAAATATCCCCTTTTCTCATTCTCATGTTGGAAGGTAATAATACATTGAGGTACATGTGACTTGATTTATGCAACCCCCCAGTTAAACTGTTTTCATGAAGTTCTCCATGGCAACAGAAGATGGATTTGAGAGGGTATGACGCTGTCGCTTTCCTGTTTTTGTACCAGATCACTCCCCCCACTTTGTTCACTTTATGTCCTCCACATGACGCACAGACAGTAACAAATACAGAGTTTTTAAACAAGTGGGATTTGTACCAGAGAGATGATCTGTTCTTGGACTCTCAAGATAATTAACTGTGTTTTCTGTGTTTTCTTTAAAGACGGCAGTATCCCCTCCAGTGCTGTATCCAGCGCCGGCCCCTCCTCCCCAATCACAGAGAGCTCCGGCCTGAACTTCAGCTTCAGTGAGTAGACTCTCAGTCTGAAAACACAAGGACATCTGGGTCTCTAAGGGCACCATCTGAAGACTTCTGCTTGTCCCTCACTCAGTTTCATCTTCTCATCTGTCCTTCTGCTCACATTAAAAAAACACTGGAAGAGACTCTGGAGAGACTGTAAATAAGACTCCTCAAACTGGACTCTTCTGCTTCACCCTGACTACACCTCCACAACTCCTCTGCTCTGTGAAGAGAAACAACACTGGACATGAAAATCTCTCTTGATCTCCATCCTCCTCTTTAGTTTGTCAACACATTCATAAACCTGCTCAGTAACAGTGCATCAAGCCAACATTCAGACCAGTTGTGCCTTTAGTTTAATTAGATGCTGCCTACACTAAAACAACAGCAGTGCCTGCTGGTTTGACTTTTTTTTACTTTTTTTTTCTTGCCCAAATGCTGTTTTTCAAAATAAATCACACACCAGCTGTTTCAATAATGACCATAAACATGTACAACTGAAACGCGTTACAGACTGTGAGTCATCGTGTCAACCGTCATTGATTTGCTTATTTTTCAACACTGTTGTGCCACAGCACTGTGGCTAGTTAATCACAGCCTGAAGCCAAACGGGTTGTTGTTTTTGAAATACAAGTGAACTTGAGTGTTGGGGTGCTTTCACACCTCATTTGGTCCATACTACAGGTGCGAAACCTCCCCAGGACCACGGTGTGCATCCAGCCATGCTTGGTCCGAGGTTGTTCAGTACCATTCCAGTGTCAAAACATTATTTTGAAAGTTTTCTGACTTTCGGACCAATTATAGGAAGTTATGACAAGCTAACGTCAGAACCGGAAAAAAAACTGTCAATGGCAACGAGATGAATCTGTTTTATGTTTCTCCATATGTGGAAGCTGAAGGTCAGCTACCAGTCGAATTGTAAACATGCTAATGTCAGACACATGCCCATCAACAAACCAGTCAATGTCAAGTCTAGGGAGACGTTGCCCAAGTAGGTGATGATGACAGGATGTCAGTATATATGTTTAAGGAATAATTGCAGTTTGAAACCAAAAATGTATACCATGCAACAAAAACATGAAACTTGGTTCAGACCTTGGTTCAGACGTTCAGGTGTGAAAGCACCCTTAAGGTTGACCACTATAACCACAGTTTGTGGTGTCTTTCAGGTTTACATAGGTTCAAAGTTAGAGCTTAAATTATAATAGTTTGACACTTTCCTGCTAACAGTTGAGTTGAGATGAGATGATGAAGTTTCTCATATCTGTTCATTAAATATGAAGCTACAGCAGGCAGCCTGTTAACTTAGCATGAAGACTTGAGACAGGGTAAACATCTAGCCTGTTTCTGTCCAACAGTAATTAATCATTAGCTCTAACTTATTTGTTATATTATAAAAACTGAAGTGTAAAAACAACACATATCCCACATTGTGGGATAAAGAACCTAATTCTGAGGCCAATTGAGGCCTTTGAATATAAATACAATTTTATACAATACAATACAATCTGTTTGAGTTTTAAAGTTATATATTTGGCTTACATTTGTATCTGCTACATTCATGTTTTGGTACTTTTTATTCACATGATTGTAGTTCACTTCATAGATCCAAAAGAATTGAGTCATGAGTCTCCATTTTGAGATACAGGTATTTTTATAATGTAAAACCCGAGCCAGCTCGATCAAACGGTGTCAGCCTTTTCAACGAAAATCTGCTGTTAACGTGAAACAAAATATATCTGTCAATGTGCCTTTAAAGGATTTATGAGAGGAATATTGTAGACACTGTGGATAACCTGCTGTATTTTTACTACTTTTTCATTTAACAAATGAAATTTGATTTTGTCTGTGGTGTAGTTTTATTCTAGAATTAAAGGGAAGAACCACTTGACTTAGTAAAGAGTATAAATATACTTTTACATGACTTCCTGCTGTCACATCAAATTACTTGTGTATTCTAATGTTACATGAATCGAATAACTGTTTCTAATGATTAAATGAGTGATACTCATAAATTTGCAGATAGAAATGTTTTTTTTATCAATATGTGACTGAAAAGGGGGTCAGTTCACTTTCAATTGTTTTGAAAAGGAATGCATCTGGTAAACGCCAAAGAAATACTTTTATTACTTGTAGAGTTAAAGCTCATATCTCATAAAATGGATCATAAAACACTGACATGCAGTTTTATTACAGTAGAGCACTGTGATTATTACACTCAGGCGATTCAGTCTGCAACACCCTGAGTATAAATGGGAGAAATAAAATGGCTCCCAGCTCATTTTAAATTGGTTAAACTGAAAATGGACTGACCCCAGAACCTGAAAACACCTGCTGTAGAACAAAGATAAATATATGTGTGTATTTGTCAGTCACAATGAGAAGAGTTTTAGTTTTGGATTTGAATAGGAATAATTATTTTTGTACCTAAAGGTGGGCTGATGTAGGTAATTTTAGTTGTGTATTTATGTGATTATTTAATGTGCTATTTAATGTCAGCCAAAGAGGAAAGTGTGTTTTCTGGGATGAAATTGGCTGCTGGAGAACAATGTCTAGGTTTTAAAATGTGTAAAATATGTCTGTTGGGCTGTATGTAAAAAAAGAAGAGGAGGAGGTGGATGATAATAATGAAAGAAAATCAATTAAACAGTGAAAAGTATGTTATTAATCGTAACAAATCCCATGTGTTGACACCTGCAACAGGCCTGTTTAAAGTCTATCTGTCTGTCTGTCTGTCTGATTATTAATGGTCCACATTCCAGACACATAAAGTAAGCCTGTTATTGCTCCATAAACAAAGCTCCTTGTCACCACTCTGCGAACACACACTTCTGCCTCCACGTCTCATTTCTCTTGTTCTCTCCCATTTTTTCCTCTCTTCCTCCTTCGTGTTTATTTACCTTCTCTTCTCTCTCTCACTTCTTCTTACTTAATGAATCCCCTCTTTCTCGCCTTTTTGTTCCTCTCATATCCTTATGTCCTCTCCTCTTTTCTCCATGTTTCCTTTTCTCCTTTCCTACCTCAAACTATTTTCTTCCTCTTAACCTTTCTCTTGTCTCCACCAGCCTCTGTGCTTTCTTTCAAACCCCAGTTTTCTCTTCATCCTCTTCTTTTTTCCCTGCTGCCTCACATTGTCTTCTTTGACCACGTCCCCCTCCTAATGTCCTCCTGTCCTCTTCTTGTTGTCTTTTCTCCCTTCTTCTCTTTGTTTCCTCCCAACCCCTTTTATCTTCTCTCTTTCCTTTTGTGCTTTCCTATCTTCATCCTTGTCCCCACTGCTTGTTTAATCTCCTCTTCTCGTCTCGTCTCGTCTCCTCTTCTCTATTGTCCTTATCACCTCTTTGTTTTGTCTCCTCTCGATAGCTCCTTTTTTCCTTTGCTTAGCAATTCTGTTGGTTTCCTCTCCTTATTTTATTTCCTCTCCTTATCTTCTATCCTATCTTTTCCTTATCTCCTCTCTTTATCTCCTTCATACCCTACCTTACCTTGTCTTCTTGTTTCTTTTCTCCTTTTTTCCTGTCTTCTCCCTATCTCCTTGCCTATCTTTCCCCCTTGTTTATTCTTGTCCTTTGTATCCTCTGCTTTCCTTGTCTCCTCTTCTCCCCCTTAATCTCACCCCTCACCCTCTTTTCTTTCCTCTTTTTCCTCTCCCTCTTCTCTTGTCATTTTTCCCCAAACCCGTTTTCCTCTCTCTCCTCGTTTTCTCCTCTTGTCTCCTCCTCCCTCTCCCTCTCACAATCCTCTCCAAACAGCTCTTAAGAATAGTGATGACTCATGCCTCCTCCTATTGCTGCCATGCGTTGCCATGGCGACGCCTGCAGATGTAATTGACTCCTTCTGAGCGATGCTGGGTGAATGGAGAAGAGAGAGAGAGAGAGAGAGAGAGAGAGGGAAAGTGAGAGACCGCCGACTCACCGGAAGCCAAAAGCTGATGTCATTCACTCCATCTGTCTTTCTCTCTCTTTCTGGCTTTATTTTCTACGTTTGCACACACTTAAACACACAAATGTCCATTCATTCAGTCTCCATCAGCTCTCATACACAGATACACACACGCACTTTGAGTTACAAACACAGAGCCGCCTACCTTGCTTCAATACAAACTCAACAATGGCTACTTTCATCCACAGAGCTCTCAAGACTACAGTGTGTGGCTGCAGGTAGTTGTGTGACCTTTAACAAGTTCTCACTCAACTAGCTGAGTCGCAAAGAAAATGAATATCATTAATGTAGAGGCTACAGAGATGTTTTAACAGATGGAATCAAACACAAAGTTTAGAGCAAAATGCCAGCAAGTCTGTCAGGGCTCTGAGTCTGAGCCTTGTTCTGTATTAAAGTGGGATTGCAGTATGTTTAAACATGTATTAAAGGGCAATGGTTTAAAACACTAGTCACACAATAATACAAAAACTAACAAATCAAGGCAGCATTAGACCAACAACTCCCATGTTCTGCAAGGAAAAATAACACCCCGTTCGCCAGAATGTATGTAAGCCAAGTATGGTTATTCAAAAACACACAAAAGTTCAAACTTAACAATAAGGAAGAATTTTGGTTCAAAACATTTTTAAAAATGATCAGCATATGTGAAGAAATAACAGTTCTTACGCCAAGTCAAAGATGTCTGTGTTGTCTTGAAGAGATAATCTACTGAGGTTCGTATGCTAGCTAGCCCCAGCCTGTCCTGTCTTGTAATACCACTACAGGATCCCAATCTGGACCACTAACTGCACAGCTAACCTAGCTAACTGGCTAACAGCAGCTACAGTTGGCAGTAGTTAGCAGTTACTTTCCCCTTATTGTATTATTATGCTTAGAGTGACGTGGCTTCGAAAGGTGGCCCATTCTTACACATTTTACCTGTAACGTTTCTTTATGTTGTTACTTTATGTTTCTTTAGGTTCAGTTCCATTTCTTTCTCATCACATTGCTGTGCTCATGGTCTGCTTAAGTTTAGGCCAAAAAAACACTTGGTTAGGGTAAGGAAAACATGGTTTGTCTTGAAATAGCCATACCTGTTTTGGTACCCACAAATGTCCTGGAAATCTGGAAATGTCTGTACGTCTCCTGGTTTTGTCGCCACAAGAACAGTTGGAGATGGTCCACCTTCCCGTGAAAAACCTCCCCACAGAGTCTAACTTTAGTCGAAGGTGCGAAGTTTTGGTGCAAATGTGAACCTTTGCTCTGTGGTTTGCAGAAATATTTACTGCTAACATTATATCTGGGTTTTCTACCAGAGTCTACTGTCTTTGTAGATCTTTTTCTTTAGACGATGCCACACAATTGAAATAACAATCTGAGCCCATTTGTGGTCACAGATTACAGCCACAATTACCGGCCGAGGCAATCAGACATCTAAATATCTAAAACTTGGTCCCATTTTTAAAAATACCAGAATTCCCTTTCAGGGAATTGGCTGGTAGTGGAGATGCTGGTGTTTGTCAAAAGATTGAACAGTCTATGCAAATGAGGCTGGAATTTGCATCCAAGCTCCACATTGATTTGGCAAAAAACTGACCAAGAATGTGATTCACTGGTGGGCTAAGGTGTTTAGTTTTTACTAGCTGTGGGTAAATGTCCATGGAGAAAAATTCTCGTTGTTATTGTTTTAGTTTTGTAGTTTTGATGATTGCCTCCGAGATAACCGAAAAACTCACATAAATATTGGGAAGTAACCTGAACTGACGGTGAGAGCAATGCAACTGTTAAAAACTTCTGATTCATTTAGTACCACTGATGGATTCAGTGTAGTCGGTTTAAAGATACTTTTATACATGTACTGAGCACCTCTCCATGTGAGTGGTCAGGATATTTATGCTGTTACAAATGGCTGAACAGCAGAAACTGCCACAGTGTGGTTTCAGTCCCTTCAAATTTAAAGCTGTTATTTTGGAGAAGAGTTCCAGCAGTGAAAAGTACAACAACAAAGCCATTATGGGCAGAGTTTCTTAATTTCCTGTCCATGGAGGGGCCTCAGTGTACCTGAGTGCAATAAAGGCACAGGTAGAAGTCGATTAAATAGGCTGAGGGAAAGTGGGAACACAAAAAAGCAAATTGAAAACCATTTTGCAACCTATTTGTGTGATCCTGAAAGCCCTCGCTTACTGATCTAAGAGTTTTATCCTCAGCTCCAGTCTTTTTTAGCTCTTGTTCTGTTTCTTCTGTCACATCTCTGTTGCTGTAGGTCACCGTGTCCCAAACCCTGACTGTAACTTCCTTCCTACTAGTCAAGGACTACGCTTGTACTTAACTAAAAATGCAAAGACAGGAGTGGGAGGGAAAGAGAAGAGAAGAGATGAGAGTAACCATTAGTCATTCTGATGAGAGAATTACCCTCATCCACTCTCCATCCAAACCCAACAGGAAGGCAGGGAGGTGACCGGTTATACCTTGAGTGCCACGTCCTCAACTCCCCCGTCATAGATAACCCCTCTTCCAAAGTCGAAATGCATTGTCATGGTAACTGTGGGAGGTCTGGCAGGGAGAGGGAGAGGGAGGGGGGGTTGTTTTGCTTGTCGATGTGGCAGTCGTTGCAGCGGTGTGTGGGCTCGGCCACCCCACCAGAGACCCAAACTGCATTTAATAGTATTGTATCCGAGTTTAGAGGCACTGCCAGTGTGAGAGAACAACAGGCCAAATTTGTTCCTCTTTCTTTTTCTGTTTCACTCCCTTTTTCTCCCTGTGAGTCCTGAAAGAAAAACAGCGAGAGGCTGGAGGCTGACACACTTACTGCAGGAGAGAAATTAAATGAGAGACAAAGACAAATTAAGAACCATTCATCACCGGCTGAAATTAATGCAGACCGTGTAGCAGCAGTAGATGTGGGTGTGGATCTATCAAGGTTGATTTTGGAGCGTAAATTGATCCCCCACCCCTCAGGGAGAATGTAGTGGTTTTTTTTGTTTTTGTTTTAAGACTACTGAGTCGTTCCCTCCCTCGCTGCTTTAATCAAAGATCTGTAAATGTCAAATGGAAATCTGCTAAGTTCTTTTGACAAGTGGAGAGTAAGAAATGGGCAGTGCTGCTGGAGCAGAACTTCTTTCATCTTTCCACCTGAAAAGTCAAAGCCGATCAATTCACTGACCAGGCCTGTTATCTCCGGCACTGAAGCCAAAAGCACATTTCCTCACCTCATATTTAATTTACAGATTTAAAGCAAACACAGGTTTGTACAAGAGTACTACGCTTTTAAAAATAAATCCAGAGTTTTGATTTTATTTACCAAACTGATGGCTCTAGATCTCGTCTCAACAGCTGTACTACTGTATGTTTTTGTTTCAGAGGGCTAAACTATCAGGGATATCATATGTGAGACTATTTCTGCATCCAAATGGCCAAAAAAAAGACAAGACCTTTGTTTTATATTTTGTGCTCTTACATTTATCCTAAATCTTTCCAGCAATGTTCAAACCAGAGTAATCCACAAGTTCATTCAAGGTAACTTGTGTTTCAGTTGGTCGTCTGCTACTTTAACTTCCGGTAGAGAGTCAGAGTTGTGACTATTTCTGCCTGACTCACGGCAGATGCATTTTTATCAGTAATGACACTTGTCTAATGGTGATCTCCATCAGCAAAGCACATTTTCACCTTGTGCAACAGCACATGGCCTTCCTGAGAATGTGTGTGCTAGCTGAGCTCAGCACTCACCTGAGACCCCAGTTCCCTCTCCTTTTCCCCTCTCTTCTCTGTAACATTACGTTCACAAAGTAAAATACATTTCTCCTCTAGCTTCAGTCTGCAGTCAACATTACATTATATAAACACCCGACAATGGAGGTCACCTCCGTGGATTTCTGCTGCAGTCCGGTTGATAAACAGGAGTGAAGATTAATCCAATTTTAACCCAATGATTAAAAAAATATCTCTTAACAGCTTGAGATCAGAGCAAAATTAAATGTGACTCCAGGAGTTAATTCCTCTAGAACACGCCCATTCAGCTACTTATCTGGAAGGGCCAGATTTCAAATAAAACAAAGTGTCAAGCAGCCAGACTTTTACATTCCTGATGTCTGGCCTGCTCAGAAACTATACATGTTAAAAATAATTTGTTTTCACAGTTTTTTGTGTCAGAGGGCAGATGGTCAGCAACACAATTTTGGAGACACTGGATATGAAAAAGTGTGCTTAGGTAAGACCTTTGCTTTTTGTTTTAATGACTTGAATTAATTTTACAAAACATTTCGCTACTTTTGCTCACCATTTATTCATAAAACAAGAGAAGCTTTGCTTCAAGCTAAATGCTAACATCAGCATGTTAGATCATGCTAACACACTGATGTTTAGCACATACTGTATGTTTCAGCATGTTCACCATCTTACCATAGTTTGGTGGGCTTAATGTAGCACTGAGCGAGAAGCTGAAGCTGATCCAGATGTCTTTAGTTTTTCATGTAGTTGCTCCTAAACCACCTCCTCCTCCTCCTAAAGTATTGGACAATGATACATGTTAACATGGCACTAGGCTAAATGTTAAAGAATCATCAGAGTTATTAAAATGTATGAATGTTTGCACCATTTTAGTGACAACTCATTCAAAAGTTTTAGTCTGGACCAAAATGGTGGACCAACAAACAGACTAGATACAATATCACTTATTGCTAAAATTCTATGATAATGTCATATTTAGTTACTTCAAGTTGCTAAGTTCATTTTGGTCTTTTCTTGTTGGATTTTCCTTTCCTCTGGTACCTTGTTGTACACTGAGCCTTTAAAGTGTCCCGCTGGAAAGCAATCTGTGGGTTCATGCAGCTCTAGTTTCTCAGGGTTACACAAATGTCATTAGACAGTAGATGAATGTGTTGTGAAGGGCGGATGGGACCCAGCTACAAAAAAATATTCTTCACTTAACCGCCACTCCCTTCATCTTAAACCAAATTTCAAGGCTTATTTTTCACTAATCCCTGATCCCAGTATCTTCATGTCAGATTGTAGCCAGAAGAGATTTGCTGAACAGTACTGCAGAGGAGAAACTAAATAATTGTTGAGATGCAGTCAATGCTGGTACAAAGGCAAATAGCTGTTTGTCCATCAGCTGTAACTAATCACAGTTAATGAGAATGTCCACATAAAGCAATAAACTAAAAAATGGTCCAATTCCTCTTTTTTCATCCTGATGTAGACTTGGTTCAGAGATAAATAGCTGAAATGTGCCTCCAATAACAATTATTTGTCAAAGTACAATACATCACAGTAATAGCTGGCAGCATGTTGTTTATTTGGATTTCAAGATCCGAATTAAAAGCAGGTTTGTGACTGAAACAACACAGAGTGTACATTCACTGAACATGGTAAATGGAAAACGTGAAATTCATGTTAACATTGTATATGCCCCCAATATTGTTCCCATGACACCATCATATGGGTGAACTTCCTATCCCTTAATGCAGGTTGAGTAGGAATTGAGAGGAATCTTCAGGAGCTTCGAACAAGAAATGAAGTGTCTCTCCTTCTCATTTCTTTCACGTCATCACATGGAGAAAGTAAGATGGGAAAAAGAGTTGAGGTAAGCCAAGAGACACGTTATCGTAATGAAAAGCATTAAACCTGCATTATTCCAAAGGGCCTCCAGGGGATGCTTTCAGTGGTTGCAAAAATATGTCAGATTGTATGTATTACACCTAAAAAAAAAATCAAGGTCAAGTGTACGTTGTATAGAGAAAATTCACACCGCTTTACATCGCCGCCAGACTGCCCTTTCTTTCGGCACTACATTTTCTCAACCGTAGAACCTCCGTATCCTTACGCATTAGCGCAACAGGTGATCTG
>OMLP01036622.1:39562-55805 GCA_900302685.1 Spondyliosoma cantharus | reverse complement strand
CACACATCTGGATGGGGAGGGTGGGGAAGAGGGTCCTTCATCGGGGTCGGGAGGGGATCATGAGTCTTCTGAGCTGATCTTGGTGATGATGGATGGTGACCTCCTCCAGCTCCAGATGCAGATGATTTGTCCACCGGCAGATGTTCAGCGTCTTCGTCTGAGTCCAGATTTCCTTCAGCTGTTATTGACGGACACTCCTCGGTTTCTGGAGGGACGTCAGAGTCAGACTGTGAAGGTAGTGATTCGCTCACTGATGTCGGAGGTGTTTCCTCTCCAGCTAACGTCACAGCCAAGCCAGATGACATGGCGCCAGGCAGCTCGTGTGCCCCTTGTCCAGCGTCTCCATAACTTGGAGGGTGGTGGCGCCTCTGCTTGTGCGACCTCCTTTTGACAGAGTGCTGCTCCTGTTCATCCTCATCTCCTTCCTGAGAGTGGTCACTGTGCTCTTCCTCCTCACCCTCATCACTGGAGAGCTGATGTGGGCTCGGGTTGATGAACGAGGGAGAAAGTTCTCCCTTGCGATGTTTATATTCGCATGAGGAGTAGCCAGTGTGAGAGGAAGAGGAGGAGGTAGCTCCTGTGTTCAAGTCAGATGGACGATCAGCCTTCGTGGCTCCTTTGCTTGATGTTTCTGTTTGATTGGTATCTTTTGAGGAGGACATAGAGCTACTGTGGACAGTGGCCATCCATTCCATTGCTTCCATTGCTTCCTCATCCTCGTCTTCCTCATCATCATCACCGTAGCCTGGAGGAGGGGCACTTGGACAGTCATCAGGTCTCTGTAGTAGCTCCCAATCAGATATACTGCTCTTTCTCCTGACCTCTAACCTCTCTGATGGCTTCTCCAACAAGCTCTTCTCCTCTGCTCGTTCTGCTTCTCCTTTCTTACCATCTTCTGCTTTTTCACACATCTTTGGATCAGCTATTACCTTCTTCTCCTCTGTACTGTCTTTACATGTCTTTTCTTCCGACTTCATATCATCCGTTTTCTGCTTGACTTCACTGTCTTTAGCAGTCTCTGACTTTTCATCTTTTTCTTTTGCTTCTTTTTCTGTAACCTTTGCATCTTCCTTCAAATGTGCAATAGCTTCCTTTGTCTTTTCCTCCTTCATATCCTGTGTTTTCTCCTTTTTCTCTATACCTTCCTCTGTTTTGAAAACATCTAGTGTGGCACATGTGGTTTTGCTAGCTCCACTATCACTCAGTAGAGTAGCTGAGGCTGTCTGGTGAGTAGTTTGCATCACCACATCAGGTTTAGACACAACAGTAGAAGAGGTGACGGTGACCGTCTTCATCTCTGTGGAGGTTATGGTACTTTCCACCACATATGACTCAGTTGTTGATGAAAAAGTCTCTTTTTGCTCAGCCACTTTGATTTTTTGACATTCAATACGACATGGTAGCGTGCTGTCCTCCATTTCAAGTGTATCAGGCTCCTCATCTTTCGCTGACCCTTGGGACACCCTGTCAGAGGACTCAGCCCTTTGAAGGGGAGAGACATCGAAGCAAGTCTCTGATTTGGATGAAGTCTCTGACACCTTCACTGGTTCGGTACCTTGTAAAGATGGTGGTACGGTAGATGTTGTAATCTTAGTTTCTAGCATGTAGAAACTATCAGTGCTTGACTTTCTGTCCGTTTCAGGCTTTATAGGAGCACCTTGATCCTCAGTCTGTTTGGCAGTGGTAGACACGACTGGAGATGATGATTTAGTCTCATCAAACTGGCTGGGTAAAGACACTTTTGTTGCAGGTTTGGTCGACACCTCCATGTACTCATCTCTCTGAAACCCTCCAAAGCAGGAGCTTGAAGATTCTGTGGTGGATGGCTCCTCTTTGGTTAGAGTTACTTCAGAGCTTGATAGTGTTGTGGAAGTTTGACCTTTGTCTCCAAATTGTTGGCTCAAAGAGGCAGACGTTGAGGCTGAGGATGAGTAACTATAAGATGAAGAAGAGTATGTTAAGGTTGTGTATGTGCAAGCTGATGAAGAAGTTTCCTCATGTTTTGTGGTCTTCTTCTCATCTCTACTTTCTTCTTGGACGTCTTTTTGAGTGTAATATTTATCATCACTTAGCTTGGATGGCTGGGTTTCTTCCGTCTCCTCCTTCGATCCTTCTTGACGATCCCCACAGTAAAAATGCTCAGAATAACCTCCAGATCTGCTCTGTCCGATATCGGCATAGCTGCTGCTAAGTGGAGGAGAGGGACTAGATGTAGTCCTGGACATGGACTCTGAATAGTCAGGTGGCAAAAAGCTGCCTGTCAAGCTGCTGGTTGTTGTCGGTTGAGAAGTTTCCTTTGTCAAAAAGCTTGCCGATGAAGATGCTTTGTCTTCGTCTCCTCTTATTGACCCAAGTACGTCGCAGGAGGCAAAATCCTCAGCTGATGACAACCTTCTCTTTGTGGTCGGTTCAGGAGACAAATGCTTTTTGTCTGTGTTCTCTTCTTTCTTTGTTTCAGGAGGTTTTGGGGCATCTGATGTAGTTATATCGCTTTCAGCTATTTTTTTGTCACAAGGGCCTGGTGACAGAGTTTGTTTACATACATCTTCACTCCTTGCCTCAGGAAGCTTGGATGTGCCGGTATCACTGTCTTTATCAGCCTCTTTGATTGGTTTTGTTTCAGGAGATGGTGTTTTTTTACTCATGTCCTCCTTGTCTGTCTCTGTGACTTTAGAAGCTGAGGCATCATCAGGTGTTGGTTTACAAACCTTTTCCTCTTTAAGCATGCTTGATTCAGGCAACTGAGACTTTTTATTTGAGTCCTCTACCTCTGCTAATGTAGAACTATCATCAGAGGTACGCCTGCATATTTCTTTTTCAGACTGTTCTCTGGCACCCTTTTCCATATCAATATCACTTAACTCCTCCTCTTCTTCCTCCTCCTCGTCCTCATCCTCGTCTTCATCATCATCAACATTGAAATCTTCCCCCTCTACGAGTATCCTTTTATCTATCAGGCTCTCTTTTCCTTCAGGAAAGTCTAACATGGATTTACAAGTGGCAGAGCTGCTAATTTGACTATTGTCAGATGCCAAAACATTATCATCTATTTCATGTCCTAAATATGTAGCAGCAGGTGCAGATCTCGAATCACTTGAGGTTCCTTCTTTCTCTACAGGTGATGCTTGTCGAGGTAAAATGTCTTTTTCTGCAGGTGAATGCCGACCAGATGGAGATCCCTCTCTTTCATGATCAGAGGAGTCCATTTTGTCTTTAAGCAATTTTTCTTTCTCCTTTTCTGTTGTTTTCTTTTCTGTGAATTCTCCAAAAGGTACAGGAGAAACGGAGATTTGGGGGGCGAGATCCAAGTGGCTCCATGATGGAGATGGTGTATCTTGTCTTAATGATGTGCCTGCTGATTGACCAGCTGCACTGGTAGAAACCTTATCACTTTCTCCTGTTGCCCTGGTTGGTTGAAAAGCTGCTGCAGCACCTTCGGTCATATCCTCTTTCTCTTTCTCTGATTTTTCAGGTTTGTCCTCTTTGGGACTGAAAGAGTAAGACTCAGCAGCCTGGGACATTTTGTTATCTTGGATTTCTACGGATGAAAAGCTCTTTTCAACAAAAGGTGTATCTGGTCTTTCTTCTCTCTCCCTCTCTTCTTCTTGGCCTTTCTCTCTGTCTTCATATTTAGGCGAGGCACTTCGGCTGTGGTGGCTGCTCCGTTCACTCTCTGTGAGCGACACCGGGCTGTAGTCAACTCTACTGAAGGACAAAGGCTCTTCCTTGTACTGATCATCGAGGAGGAACATGGCTCCTCCAACCTCTGCCTGGCTTGTTCTTCTGTTATCATCGATACCCATATCAGAGGCGTGATCAAAACCTAAAGAAACCTCACTTTCTTCTCTAGAGTCCATGTCATGATCCTTTGGAATGGGCTTTTCATACGGATCATACTTGGATGCACCAAAGGTTTGCTTTTCATCATCGAGACTTCCACTGATCGTTTCCCTCTCTGAGGTAATTTTATCAACACTCTCCTTTTTTGAAGCGTTGCTGGCATCTTCAGAATCTCTGTCCAGCAAGAAATATGAACAAGGTTGTGATAATCCAGGAGAAGCCACCTCTCGCTCCCCTTCCATCTCTCTCACGGCCTCTTTTCCTGTTTTCTCATCCATCCTTGTCTTTTCTGTAGCACCGACTTCTGAGCTCGTCTGAGACGGAATCTGTTTCTCTTGCATTGGTGTTTCGTCCACACTGGATTGGCTCTCAGTGCTCGAAAGCGTGCAGCTCATGGGTTGACTCTCAGTGCTTGAAACTGTTGATAACACAGGCTTTTTCTCAGTTGAGTCTGACGTTGGTTCTGCTTTGGGCGCTGGGATATCAGACGCTGTTTCTTGTTTTGGATCAGAGGTCGTCTCTTCCTTTGAAGTGACAATATCAAAGGAGGGCTCTGGCTTGGCGAGTGGCGCAGGTGTGGTTTCTGTTTTCCCAACATCTTTGCCTGCTTCCGGTGAAAGTCTGGATTCTTCTTTGCCAAACTCTTTGAAGTCTTCATCAATAGAGGGCTCCTGCATTGTAAGTGTTGGTATAATGATTGTGGTCTGTTCTGATGTTGCTGGTTTCGTTTGGTCACTTATCTGTGGAGTTGGGGGTAAGGACAGACCTGCAGACGAAATGTCATGTTCTGATTGTCTTGGCTCTACTGACAAAGGTCTGGACCCTGCTCCTCCCATACAAATGTCCTCCTCCTCTTCATCTTCCCTGTCTTCATCGGACGATTGAACCACAAATGAAGGTTTGTAATCTGACTTGGATGCCATTGCTGCATCTTCTAATACTGTCTGTGCAGGCTGCTTCATGGCTTTGTCCAGGTCTTTCTCTTGTAACTCCTCTCGCTCCCATTTTTCCTCTTTGGTGTGGTCTGCATCAGAGTCTTTCTCAGTGTTGTCATATGTCTTTGAGTTAGAAACGTCCTTTTCTTTAATAACTTTTTCATCCTCCTCTGGTTTTGTCTTTTCATCTTTGATGTCTTCAGTCCCATAGGTGTATTCTTTTTCTTGTTCCTTTTCCATTTTCTGTTCTTTGCTGAGTTCAGCCACGTGTGCATCATCTTTTTCTTTCTCCATCTTCTCTTCTTGACTAATGATGACCTTTGCTTCTTTATCTTGTTCTTTTTTCTCCTCTTGAATATGGCTGGGTGACACACAAATGTCATCTTTCACTGGTTTCAGGGCAGCACTTGATGTAGTTACAGAAATGTCTTGCTGCATTTCTATTGAAGTAGCTGCAAACGTTTCCTTTTCTTTTTGGATTTCAGTAAGCTTATCAGAGGTTTCTTCATGTATATGCTTATCACAAATATCATCCTTTTTGGTTTTCTCCTCTTCCATGGTCTGAGATGTGGGAAGATCTACCTCTTTTTTATCATCCTTCTTAGATTCAAGCTCAACAGGATAATCATCTTTCCCCTTTTTCTCATCTTTGACACTGATTGTTGGAGTGTACACCTCCTTCTCTGTCTCCTGTTTGGTGGATTCAGATTCGAGACTGCCCTGTTTGACTTCATCTTTCATTTCCTCCTTGATGGTTTCATCTTTGGATGGCTCTTTCTCTTTCGTGTCCTTTGTTTGGTCAACACTGGAGTCTCTTTCTTTCTCCTTTTGTGTGTCAGGTTCTTTATCCTTAATTTCCTCCAAAATTGGTTTGTGGTCAGAGATGTCTTTCTTTTCCTCCTCTTCAACCCCCTGCTTTTCTATCTCTTTGCCAGATATGTCACTTTTTTCCACCTCTTTCTCATCCTTAGTGGTTCTGACAGAAGTATCATCTTTGTCGGTTTCCTTCTGCTCCTTGATGGATAGAATATCAGCAATATCACTTTTGTCTTTCGCTTTTTCCATTTCTTCTTCTTTTACCTTAACTTCTTCATCATGAATTTTATCCTCCTTGATTTCTTTTGCCTCCTCCTTGATTTCTTTTGCCTCCTCCTTGATTTCTTTTGCCTCCTCCTTGATGACTTTCACATCAGATGAAACATCTTTCAAATCTACCTTCTCGTCCTCCGCTGCAAGGGATTTTACACTAGCAGTGTCTTTGCTTTCCTCCTCTTTGTCGGGTTTGATACCAGAAATTTCATATTTAACTGGTACTGTATCTTTTCCATCCTTGGTGGGTTCGATGGCAACACTAATGTCCTGAATTGACACGTCTTCCTCCTTGGATGGTTTCACAGTGATAGTTTCTTCTTTGTCTTTTGCTTCCTCCTTTCCCTCTTCTTTTGTTGATGGGACAGCACAAATATCTTTACTGATTTCCTTCTCCTTTTCATCTTGTGTGGTGAGTTTAGTAACAAAAGTGTCATCCTTCATGCTTGTTACCTCCTCTGATGTTTTGACAGCAGAAATACTTTTGCATATCAAATCCTCTTCTTTGACAGCAGAAGTGACAACTTTATCTGTTTCTTGCCCCTTTTCTTCCTCAATGACTGGTTTGACAGCATCCTTAAGAGTCTCTTTTGTATCTACCTTCATTGACGTGGCAGAGAAATCTTCATCTTTACAAACTTTAACATGCTCTTCCTCCACCTTGGTTAGTTGGATGGCAGTAGTATCATCTTTACTTTCCACTTGTTCCTTTTCTTCTCCAAAGGATGGTTTAATAGCAGAATCATCTTCTTTACTGGGCAGTTTATCTGTTTCCTCTGCCTTGGTAAGTTTAATAGCAGCAGTATCATCTTTGCTAATGTCTTCCTTCTTGTCTTCCTCTGTAGTAGATGTGAAGATGTGAGCATCATCCTTGCTTGTTGTCATATCTTTTTCCTGCTCCTTGGAGAGTTTGGTGTCATCTTTGCTTGTCTCTTTCTCTTTTTCTTGCTCTGTGGTCAGCTTGGCAGCAACAATCTCATCTTTACTCAATGTTACATCCCTTTCCTCCACTCCAGTGAGGCTGATGGTTGAGATAGCATCTTTACAAATCTCTTCAGCCTTCTCTTCTGTCATGGAAACGGACGCATCATCCTTACTGATCATTTCTTCTTCTTTTGTGACTTTAGCAACAATGATGTCACCCATCTCTTTCTCCTTTTCCCTCTGCTCATCTGTTAATGGCTTGATAGCAGAAGCATCTATCTTTTCCATCTCTTTTTCCTCTTTCTTATCTTCGATCACTTTGATATCAGATGTTTCTGTCTCCTTTTTCTTCTCATCTTTAGCAGGCTCAGTGATGGGCATATCGGCCTTCTCTGCCTTTTTCTCTATCTCGTCTTTAACAGGCTTGATATCAGCAGTCTGGACTTTTTCAATCTCTTT
The DNA here is from genome assembly GCA_900302685.1 of Spondyliosoma cantharus. Taxonomy (NCBI): domain Eukaryota; kingdom Metazoa; phylum Chordata; class Actinopteri; order Spariformes; family Sparidae; genus Spondyliosoma; species Spondyliosoma cantharus. The sequence goes on along the minus strand of OMLP01036622.1, from coordinate 48,558 downwards.
TTCTTCAGTCTTTATAGAGCTTATATCCAAAGTATCATCCTTTTCTGTCTCTTTCTTCTCCTCTTCTTTCAAACTCATGCTTTCACAAACATCTTCCTTTTTAACCTGCGTCTCAGTGACCGCACCTTTGGTTTTGAGGTCAGAATCATCTTGTTTTGTATCTTGCTGCTTCTGCTCATCTTTGATTTGTTTAACCCCAGGAGGAACAATTTCTTTTTCTGTTTCTGTAGTAGTTTTGACTTCAGGAACTTGGTCTTTTTCAGGCTCTTTCTGTTCATCTTTAATGGCTATATCAACAGTGTCCTTTACAATTTGCTCTTCTTCGATAGGTTTAATATCAGATGTATCATCTTTTACGGTCTCTTTCTCTGCTTTCTCATCCATGATGGACTTAACGGCAGAAATGTCTTCCTGGATGACAGATTTCTGTTTCTGCTCATCCTTGATTTGAATGACATCAGAGGTGTCGTCTTTTTCTTTCTCCTGTTCCGCTTTGACAGTTTTAACTGCAGATTTATCATGATCATCATCATCATCATCCTTCTTGTTATCATCATCATCATCCAGGGAACAACTGTCTCTCTCTGGAAATTTCCCTGGAACAGGTACTTTAAGTTCTTTGTCATGAAGCCCTTTGTCAGCCTCTTCATCACTTTGTCCAGATGAGATGAGGGAATCCTTCCCTAACATGGGTGGCTGAACTTCTGTCAAAGCTGCAGCAACAACAGGCATCGTTTCTGCTTGTTTGCCTTCATCTTTTGGCATTGGTGAAGTGTCTTTTTCTGGCTCCTTCATCACTGGAACCTCTTTTATGTCTTTCTCAGATGATTTTCCCAAGGATTTTGAAACTTCTATCTCATGCTGATCTGCTTTCTGTTTGTCAGCATCTTCCTTTGTTTCTGTTTTTACGTCATCTGTCTTTTTAGTTTTGTCTTCAGTTGCTGTGACTACATCAAGTAGCTCCTCTTGCTTCTGCAGCTCCAAATCAGGGTAGACCTTCATTTTGTCTTCCACTGGTGACTGCCGAAGTGGAGAGTGAGCTGCACTTGGTGGTCCGGACTGTGGAGGAGAGGCCATTTTCACAGTGATATCATCTGGGCTGAAACAGCGCTCTTCACTCTCTGAAGTTACCGAGTCTGATCCAAAAGGTCTAGTAGGCACAACAGAGGAAATATCTTTAGGTGCAACTGCATCTATATTTTCCTCTTCAACTGGTAGGTGTACTGGTTTGGTGTCTTCTATAGACTTTGAAACTGGAGATACTGAGCCAGCAACCTTTTCGGTATCTTTCTCTTTACTCTGTAATAATTGGGATGCAGCATAGCCCTCTTGGAGTTTTTCAAGTGACATCTCAACATTAGGAGTTTGGTCTTCTTCCTCTTCCTCCTCTTCTTCTTCTTCCTCTTCCTCATCGTGAGCATCAGGAGCTTTAGCACCCATCTTCACTTCTGCAACAGGAAGCTGCAAGTCATCAGATGGAGACTTGGATTGTTTGTCGTCTTCTAAAGAAGGTGGTGACAGAGTTCCTGCAGAGAGTGGCTGATCTTTGCCTTGGCTAGTGTCAGATGGGATTGACACAGGGACAGAGGTTTTGGTTGGTTCCTCAGCTGGAGGTGCAGCAACAGATGCCACAGATTGGTCTTCGGCGATTGAAGTAGGAAAGGAGGAGATTTTGTCGTACTCTGTGATGGACGTTGCAGAAGACACATGCTCCTCTTCTGCCAGCGGAGCAGTGATGATGTTGGTGAACACTGATACTTGCTCCTGCACACCTGGGATAAAACTTTTCTCAGTCATAGCAGCAGCTTGCATCTCTCTCATGCCATGAATGTTCACAAATGATTCAGTCTGATCTGGAACAGAGATGTCATAGGCACCGACGTCGTATTGAAGGTGTGGTATCCTCTCCTCTGCCTCCTCGTGAATCTCCTCGTCAGAGATGGTCTGCTCTGTCTCAGAGTATCCGGGGATGGTCTCGTCCTGGATGTAGGAGATGGGTTCAGCTGCAGCAGCTCCTTGAGCTACTGAGGTTATGGGAGCTGTGGCCCCTGCAACATGTGACAGGTATCCCTCCTCGTCTTCTTCTTCTTCTTCTTCATCTTTGGCTGCAGTCAGAACTTCAGTGGTTTGGCTTTCAGTGACCATTTGCTCTTCAGCTGCATCTTCAGGTCTGACTTTGATCTCTTCGTCTGCAATTACATCTAAATCTTCTACCTCCTCCAGTTCGGCTTTCTCCACTGCCTCCTCCTCCTCCTCCCCTTCAGCTAGAGTCATTTGTGGTTCAGCCCTTGTCATAACCATAGCCGAGAGATTTTCTGATTTCTCCATTTCTTCTATTTCATGTTTCCTGTCAAGCCCATCGTCCTTTGCCTCCTTCCATTTTGATTCATCCTCTTCTTCACCTATTCCCATATCTTCTTCCTCCTCCTCCTCTTCTGCTTTCTTTACAGCCGCTGGGGCCTCTTCTTCTTCCTCCTCCTCTTCCTCATCTTGTGTTGCTGCTCCCTCATCCTCAAACTTTTGAGCCTCTTCCATTTCTCTATCTTGTGTTGCATCTTTGTCATCAGCTTCTGGGGCTGGGACCTCCTTTTCTGGAGACTTTGTGCCAGGTGGAATTTCAGATGTAGTTTCTTGTGCTTCCTGCTTCTCTTGGGTAAGGCTTTGTGCCGTTGGCTCCAATGAAACTTTGTTACTGTCTGCTGGCTCTGCTGATACTGCTACAATGTCATCTTTTTTCAGTTCCTCAAAATCCTTGGTGAGGTCTTCAGGAGTTGAGGGAGCAGATATGCCCTCAACAGCTCCGTTCTCTACTGGCTCAGGTTGAACAGTTTCAGGTTTTGGCTCTTCTTTCTTCGGTTCAGCAGGTTCAGCCTTAGTTGCTTTGATTTTTCCAGTCTTGCCTTTACTTGACACTTTAGCTTTATGTAATGTCTTTCTGACTTCTGGAGTAAGTGGTTTCAGGTCAGGCTTTGTCATTTTTCTCAGCTCAGGTTTGGATGTGTCCTTCTTTTTGTCCTCTTTGGACTTAACATCCTTCTTGTCATCTTTTTTAGAGGAGTCGTCTTTCTTTACTTTCTTGATCTCTTTCTTTTCTTTGTCCTTTTTCTCATCCATTTTTGACACCCTTTCTTTTGGGTGCTTTTTTAAGGATTTTTCTTTCATGAGTTTTTTCTTTTCTGGCACATCAGTTTTAGATTTGATCGTTTTAGTAGGCTTCTTCTCCTCCTTTTTCTCTGACATATTTTCTTTCACGGAGTCACTCTTTGCCTCTGTGGCGGCTGACACATCATCTTGTCCTTCAGTTTCTTTCTTTGAGGCCTTTGCGGTTGTCTTCGGAGAGGACTTAAGACTCTCTTTGCTATCTGTTCTTTGCTTTAATTTGGTTTGTTTTATAACAGAGGGAGGAGCTCCTGAGGCAATGTCCTTTTGTGTGGCTACAGGATAGCGCAAGAAGTCAAGGTGCTTTAATTTTTCCAGCCCCTCCAAGATCTTGTTTTGTGGTGCATTGCCAGGGAACAGCACTCGAACGATCTTTTCTGCAGGGTTGGCAGGGAGCCAGACGACTAAGGCTGTAACTGATGTAAGGTAGGGCACAGAGATTTCTCCTTCTTTCCCATTGGGCAGCACAATGCCAGTCTTGGCCTTGCTGTTGCCAGCCCACTTCTGCATTAAAAATTGCATCTCTTTACTATCTTTGACAGGGTTGAGAATATACATGTCTAACCTGCCCACTCCCATCTTGTGGAACAGAGTAATGGGCTCAATGGTGTTGCTGACCACTCGACAGAGAGGCTCAGCTTTTATTCCTAGTTTGTTAAGGTACTGCAAAGTCAGCGAGGCTTCTTCGATGCTGCGTTTCACTTTAAGATTTGATTCAGGCATACGAAGCTTCTCTGGCACATTGAAGAATACAACGCCGAGTTCAGGAGAGATCAGGTTCTTCATCCAGTCGCTATAGTTGGTGGAGCCTTGAGACTGCTCCTCCTCTTGCTCTGCTATCTTCCTCTGAAGCAGCCCATTGATCCCTGGGAGATTGTCAGCACCGATGTGTGTGAGCAGAATTGAGTCAATGCGGTCCAAGTGACGAACCAGCTTCCAGAAGCATGATTTTCGCTCAGAGCCTCCATCCACTAAGATGTTGAAGCCATTAACAGCGAAGAGAGCAGAGTCTCCTCGTCCACCAGGAAAGATGTAGCAACATGGCTTGGACAATTTCAGGAAGCCTCCGGATGTGGGTGGCTCCAGGAGGTCGAAAGGTGAAGGGACGTCGACGGTCTCAGAGATGTACTCTGTGAACTCGGTGACGCCCTCCATTTTGGGGAGAACAGGCTCAGGGTTTAGTTTGTATTCCAGGAACTCCCGCAGGGTCTGCTGCTGTCCCAGGGAGCTCCAGCCCACCTCCCCACGGCAGGACACAGTAAGTGTAGCCTGCTGCTTGGGGGCTGTTGTGCCCAGTAATTCACTGACCTGCTGGAGGGACACACCCAGACACATCAGTCAGAGATGAATGACCAAATGTGGCAGACTTGTGTTGTAAAGACAAAAAAAATAATATGAATAAAAGAGCATTCTTGAATGTACTGTATACATTTTTCATCTAATCATTGTTAAGTGTTAGAGGACTGTAGATATGACTCACCCCTGGATCAGCAAAGACACATGAGAAGGTCTGGTAGGTGAAAACCCCACTTTGAAGGAGAAGGCCACCGTGATCTGAGCTCTGGCCACTCAAGACCAGAAGCTTGTGTCCTGCTGAGTCTGTGACTAGAGACTGGATCTGGGACACACCGAACAAGAGAGAGAGGAGAGAAAGACAAAGAGGACAGTTAAAGGAGACAACGTTGCCAAGACAGAGAGAAATGGAAGAGGGGCTTTAATTGTGTCAAGGTTAATAAGAATTTGATATTGTCATTTATCCTGAATAAACATGAAGGAGGTGATTTGCTGGATATCTAGTCTCAATAGTTCTTTTGTCCATAACACTTCACTATCAATAAATGTCTGGTACGGAAAGTAGCCACTGAACGTCGATCTATAAGCTTCACCGATCAGATGGATTCTGATTTAAGGGGAAATAGGGTAAACATTTAAGCTAATCGATATCACGTGAATTGTTTTCTACAATTTCATGTTTAATATGTAAAATGCATTAATACCTGGCTTTACAAGGAACTGACAGATAAATGTGTAGTTCAGAGAAGATGTAATGAGGATTAACTTTTAAATATATATACATATACCACACCATTGATACATCAGTGCACATGCAACCAGAAGGGACCTATATCTCAGAATAAGTTGGCATTACCTCTGATACAACAGTGTCTTGTGAAGGGTTGACAAGCACCACGGTCTCTAGGACATCACTTCTGTGGTGGAGAGTTCTTTGTCCTATAGGAGAAAATTGAAAACCTGCTGTTAGTCTTTCCTGAATAAAACATGTCAGCCTGAGATCTAACTTCATCAAGGCCCGAAGGTTGGATGAGGTAAACAAGTTGACAGACACTGCTGCCAGACGCTGAGCCGTCTGGCCTGAAGACATCCTACTGGAAGACATCCAGACCGGATCTGGAAAACCTCTTTGAGTCGGGAAGATTTACTATACTGCATTCTGCATCGTATGTGGGGCAATCACTATACAGAGACAGGCAACCCACTTGTGCATCAACGCAAGAACAAAAGTTGAAACAAGAAATGGGTCACTGATGTCTTGTTGGGTGAAGTTTAAAATGAATGCCACAAGCACAAAACACAAAGGTTGAGACCAATATTCATAATGCTTTCCTATTACTTGACTCCTGGCTAGAGACAGAAATATATGCTGCCCACAGTGTGTTCAAAAGAAGTCTGATTTTTAGATTGCAGGCCAGAAACATTAAAAGACTAAATAATTATATGAGTAAAACCACTCATACGTGGAAATTTGCAAACAAAACCAAAGAAAACTGCTAAATCACGACACCGTTGAGCACATTTCCATACATCCTGATGCATATTCATCTTAATTATGCATCAGGACTTAATTCTTCTCAGAGGTGATGCTAAGCTTTTAATTCCCCTTTGTTTCAGCACAGATGCAGGCTCTAATATTAGACAGCTCTAATAATAGTGTGCTCTCACTGACTCCAACATCCGGCAGGATCTTTAGTGCATCCCATGAGTTTGTGGTTCTTCATTGTCTTTTTAGGATCTGGGCTGTCAACATGTGTTTCCCATAAAAATAAAAAACAAGCCACTGTACAAAGGACTGAGACACTATGTTTATTATTATCAAGATTTACAACCGCTAAGATTCAAAGAGATTGATAAGAAAAGTAATTTCACACATTAAAGAAATGGCTTAGCTTTAAAGTCAATAAGGTAATCGGGGCAGTAATTATAAGTTTAGACCATCTGTGAGTCAGAGGTAGAAGCACCCAGCAAAGAGGCTGTTATATTACAGATGTTAATCACAGCCATAGTATCTGCCTTCAGCCGATGATTGCATTGTATGCAATTTTTTTTTTCATTGAACAAAATGGAATTAACATCATGAAAAAAAACACAAACTGAGTTAAATCAATTTATATTCAAACCCATTTTCCTCTTATCTAGAAAATAGTCCTCCGTGACTTATACAGAAATGTCAGAAGATTTATCTCCTCTCATAGAGATTAGGACAACTTTTAGTTGGCTGTTCCGGTAGCTCTTCTTTGGAAACTTAATCCCTACAGCAGGTTGTATTTAGGATGTCTCGCAGCAACAACACTGTTTTACATGGAATACATAAAACAAACAAAAGCTGCTCCATATATTCATCTTGAACAGGTTACCATTAAACTTAACCTAGTAACAGTCTAAAAAAGCTCTTGGGCAACTTGTTCAGTATGCAGCTGCTAGACACCAGGTACAGCAGTAATGAGCACTACATGCTAATGTCAGAAAGCTAACATGCTGATACTTAGCAGGTATGAAGTCTACGATCTTAGTTTGGTTAATTTGCTGTTTGATACTGAAGACAAAGTACAGCTGAAGCTCATGGGAATTTCTTTAGCAAGTTCTTTAATTGATAGTCAGCTGCCTTAACAATTGATTCTTAATCATTAACAATACATGAAATATGTTGGACTGTTTTCCATTAGATGATTGTTTTAACCACTGAGATGAAAACAGATTTTTCATCTTTCTTTTTTATTCCTTTTACTCCTCTTAGTCTGTTTTTAATTCCTCTCATAATGTCTTTTTCTTCTTTCTTCTTCATTTCAAAGTTTGAACTATGAAGTTACTTTCTAAACTGTTTACATTCTTCTGTACAAACTGTGTATCACTGAATTGCCTGTGTATCAAAGGTGCTACAGTAGATAAATAAATTGCCTTGGCTCGTGGGTTTGAGCAGAAATAACAATGGCTGAACAGACAATGAGACGAATATCACAATAAATCAGAAACAGAAGGTTTGAGCCAACAGTGCTGCCACAGTAGAAAAACAACAACTTTGTTCCACAGATGTTAAAAAGCAGATTGCAGATTGATGCGACACAACTAAAGAGAGAAACTCAAGCTCAACAATTGGAGAAATGTGATGAAAATTGCTGTTATATAAAGCGACATTCAGAGAGCATCACTGAAGCAAACTAGATGACGTGGCTCCCTCTTTTGATGTTAAAACGACACGCTGACGGCCATCACTGACGTCTGACAGAAAACAATGACCACCACTGAGCCGACCCCTGCATGGAGCGAGTGAGGGCGGGCGATTGAAGGGTTTTGTTGATGGATGGTGAACGATGATACCCTTCACTGTAAGGATGAACCTGCTGGTGCAGCAGTCAGGGGGAGTTCTAACACTTCAGCAGATCTGCCCACAGACTCGTCCGGTTTCACAGCGCGATGACTAAGCTGCGAGGGTGAGCGATGATTTGCAAGTTTGCTTTGATACTTCCAGCAAGAGCAACACTCAACACTAACACAAAGATACAGGCGCTGCAGACACCTGCGTCAAACCTATGCGTTTGTAAATCTGCTCTGAGAAGAATGAAGCCCAGTGAGGCAGCGTGTCCCTTTGACCTCCTGATGTGCTTTTCTCAGGTGAAACAGAGTAGAAGAGACTGCATTAGCTGCTGCTGCTGATGGCTGCCTGCAGGGTGACTGCTCGCTGACACTGCAGACTGGTACAACATGATACTACAACAACAAAGATGCTCTAAGTCAGTCTGAAACGCTGCTGTTTCCCCCCCGTGGCGGTCAGAGAGCATCAACAATGCAGAGCGTCTGAGAGGACTGTCACTGCCACTGAAGGCTGCAGGATTCTCAGATCAGATTCACTTTCACTCCCGAACACAGCTAATGGACGGGATTCTGTGTAGGTGACATTGGTGCACAGGGAGTTTATAAGGTTCTGTAAAACTCAGCTTTCTGGCTTTTGGCCTGTAACTCAGGAAAAGGGCATTTTTTTTTATGAGGTTTTGCAAATAAAGGTAGTGATTAGTGATACGTTGATTAACCGTATAGTTATTTCTCATCAACTATTTTTGATACAAATTTTAGTCATTTTTCAAGAAAAAGTGTCAAAACATTTTTTGGCTCCAGTTTCTTAAATGTGAGGATTTGCTGTTTTTCTTTGTCATTTATGATGGTAGATGAATAGCCTTTGGGTTACAGGCTGTTAGTTCAACAATTTATAGACTAACTCTGAGCTCTGGGAAATAACGATGATATAGCCTCAGTGATTAATTAATTAATAATGAATATAATAGGCAAGATTAATTGATAACAAAAATAATTGCAGCCCTATTCATTTTTTTATTTCATCAAGATTTCATTGATTATAATAATCATATAATAATTATTATTATATATATAGATAGCATGTATTAAAACATTTTTTTTAATACATTTTTAAGTGTAGTACTCTATAATTTCATTTTTATTGCTTCTATTGTATTTTTTGTTATAGTTTTTAGACTGTTGGCTGAACAAGACATTTGATGACATCAACTTGGGCTCGATAACATTTC
>OMLP01036622.1:25686-39542 GCA_900302685.1 Spondyliosoma cantharus | reverse complement strand
TAACATTTCTTTTGTTGTTTTATGAGGTTATAGATGAAAAAAGTCATTTAGGAACTAGTCTGCAGGTTAATCAACAATACATAATTGTTAGTTGACAGCGAAGAAAGACAAATTGCATCCAAACCATATCTGGAGATAGTTGAAATTGCTAATCAAACAGGATTTTATACAAATGCATCTCAGTCAGGAAGCTCTCTGGCTGCTCATACCAGATTTCAAAGAGTTTTTTGTGTCACTGGCAGCACGACACACAACAACATCGCCAAATCCAGAGTCACGGAGGTGTGTCAGAGTGGCTGAGCAGAATCCAGGCCACCACAGTCACGCTGAAATAAATAGCAAAAGAATCATTCACCAAAAATCTACACTATTCATCTGTGCCACTAAAACAGCTCATACTGATGGTTTTCATCCAACCTGAATTTATATTTAATCATAGCATGTCATTAGTTTATGTGTCTCTTTTGACCTGCTCTCCTGATTAAGACCTTCGTATCACTGCTGCAGAGACACACTGGTGTTTGTGAGAGAATATCACTGATGGTATGTAAACTGAGAAGTCAACAGAGGACTTTAGGCGTGGAGGAGTTAGTCATCACTCCTACTTTTTACTGGAACTTTGGGCAAGGATGACAGTGTTATATACAATGTTGGGTCACTGTCAGATGTGGGTGTGTTGTTTTATCACAGCTTGAATTATGTGTTACTTTTCAGCACGGCACATCCAAATACATATGTTATGTTGGTGTGTGATGTAGTGAAACATCTTGTTAAGAAGCATTTTAATGACATCAACTTAAAAATACTTGTACAACTAATGTACGACTTGTACAACTAATTTGCCAGAATAATGTTGGCAATGTACATTTCTACAGACCATGTGTTGAAACTAACATTTCTTTATGTTCAATTTTCAAATCTTTTCCCTTTTTTTAGGAGCATTATGTAGAAAAACATGTTCTGGATCATTTATAATTATTCCATTCCCAGTTAAATTCACTTTTTCAATTCTCTAATCTCGTTTTAGACAATGGAGTGTGTTAATAAACAGTGAAATATTTCCTCCATCTTTTGTGTTTGATAACAACATTTGAGGATCATTGTAATGCATGTGTGTTTATTTATATATTCTGTGTAAATAATAATATAAGACGTTATATCATTTTTTGTCTTTACTCCTCAACATCGGCCCGAAAATCCAGTATCAGTCAGGTTCTATTGTATATATATCTTAATATCTTATATTAATCAATCATTTTTTATTTATATAGTGCCAATTCACAACAGACGTTATCTCATGTTCCAGTTTATGGCAGATCTAGACCATACTATAATTTAATTATTCACAGAGAACCAACTTTTCCAATGAGGAAGCTCTTGCCGACAGTGGCGATTTGTTTTATTATTTGAGATTTAGCAACAAAATGATCATCACAAAAATAAAATCTGATAAAAAGACCACAGTGGGCTTTTACAGTTCTTTGTCTAACTAATTTAATCAAAAAGCTAACACAACCACTCTCTTACTTATGCTTATTAATATCTATCTGAGTGTGGCAATGACAGATGTCAGATTCATGAACAAGCTTTGGCAAGTTTCTCACTTACAAAAATGCTTCAGTCTAAAGAAAGCTGTCAAACGGAGAAGACTGATGGATTTTTCAATGACTTGAGTCAAGGTGGGAATCAATGGAGTTATCACTGCAGTGCGTCAGACACGCCTTGATTAAACACATCTCCATGTTAGCCTTTTCATGCCTGTATCCAAAGGGCTGGAATCCATGACACTTTTATGCATCTACTCCAAGAAAAGTTTTTAAGGAGAGATAAACAATTCTAGTTACAGGCAAATTACAAGGACGTTTTGACTAACACAAAGAAAACTGTGTGGTATTCATGACTAACATCGATCATCAAACCAGTCTCCATCCCTGTGCTCTTAAAGCTGTAATAAATAACAAGACTTTTACTGGAAATTACAACCCAAAGATAGGAGTCAGCCCTGAGGGTCTTACTGCATCCACGGAGATACAAACAGTGCGAAGCTAAAGCCTCCTCAGGCAGGCCAGCGTCTGTTCCTCAGCTTAAATGTGTTTGTTTAAACAGTCCTTTTGAAGAGTGCGATGTTCAGCCAAGTTGCCCTCATCTATTCATCCCTGTGGCTTTCCTTTACTGGCATCCCAGACAGAGAGGAGGCATCATCCTTTCACAGAGAGTGACTTTCAGCCAAAGGCATTTTGAGAGTCTCACACTGAAAATGATTTCTACTAAGACTGTTTAAAATACCTTGCATTTCTGCACAGGGTTTACTGCCTCCTTGCTGTCTTTGTCAGCTGAATCAAGCACTCATCACTTCTTATCATATCAGCTGCTTCTGTTGCTCAATAAATATGGCTGTGATTGTGAACATCAAAGCCGTGTATATCATTGGCATATCATCGTGACACATTTCTGCAGTTCACTCAGTCCACACCAAAAGAAAATAAAAACAAGATACTTAAAATTGAGAATTCAAGTATGTTTCAGAGCTTCCTTGCTTCGAAAGCATCATCCTGTGAGGCTAAAAATAGAAAACTTCTTTCCCAATAAAGGAAAATAAGCAAGTGTGTGTGAGTCCATCAATCTAGATAAAAACTGTGTGTTTTATAGAGACCTATGGACATTTCCAGACGAGTTTGTGGCAACCAAATCAGGTATTTTAAGCCAAAAATGATGTTTTCAACCTTTCAGTTCCATGAAAAGTAGTTCTTGGGACTGAAAGTTTCAGATACTTGAAGGATAGGGAAGACATAATTAAATGCTTTTTTTCGGCCGGTCTGACATTAAATATGTCATGTTTATTTATAGATTTTATATCTTTATTTATAGATGTATGCCATGCCATGTAACAAACAAATTTCCCCAATAAGGATGTTAGTCCGAAGAAACACGTAGTACTGTGTAACCCAGCAGGGGTATCTGTGTTAGCCGAGATCACACATCTACAATGATCCATTTTCTTGACAAAAATAACTTCGGTGGCAGAGCAGACGCTGGATGTCATGCGACCCCCACTTCTGTAGGTTGACTTAAGGATCTTGGGAAGTGAACTCTTCACTCCCTCTTCAGTCCTTGTGTGACTCTGTTCATAACTGGGCAGCCCAGAGGAAGGAAGGTCATTTGTCAGACAGAACTCAGTGTTTCTGCTCACTCCGGCTCTTCCTCAGCTGACCCGCTTGTTATAAATACCCGCGTCTGAACTCCCCAAACGAGAACGCTCTGTTTAAAGGCGACTAAAACGGAGCACTGATCGTCCGAGGCCCAGCCACTGCACTGCTCCAGATAGCATGTTCCACATTTACAGTGGCAGCAGGGATGGTGAGAGGGTTCAAGGAATTTAAAGACAGCAGGTGAAATATATAAAGCAGTAGCTGCTTCAAGAAAGACAGATTCTACAACATCATGGTTTGCAGATGAGGGGATTTTTGCTAAAATTAGCAAGTTGTTATATTCAAAGTGGAGAAAGAACTTTAAAATTAAACTCAAGATCGGTGTTTCAGAGCTTAGATTCAGCAGAATGCCAGTAAATCAGAAAATCCAACACAAAGCTGAAAATGATTCAGTACCGTGGACAGCTCCTCTTTCAAATGTTAAAGTCATAACTCTAATGTAACGCCAGACAGACAGCAAACATCCTGTTCTAAAGCTTGAAGGTAGACAGTATTTCATTGAAAAGCCACACACATCAGCACACACAAGGTCAAAGCTTTCAGTGTTGCTGTAATGCAAATGTTTTGCTCCAACCACTTCAAAGAAGAGTTGATTGACGGCTGGAGTCGACAGCTCAGATGATTAGTTGATTAAAGAAACGGGTATATCATAGAAGTTAAGATAACTTCCTTGGCAGACTTTTTCCTTCACAGGGGAACATTAGAATCACCTTCGGACATAAGAATAAAGAATGATTTATGAAAATAGCTTCAGTTGCTGCCAGTGAATGTATAATTATGACGTGGACGAATGATGACATACTGTCCACCTTCTCCTTAATGATTCAACAAGAAATGTTTTATTGACCTGAGGGAAGAGTGTAGTTTGCAAGTCTTGAGGTTTAACATCACCTGGAGGAACTCTACACCAGTGAATCAGTAACTCTGGATGAAAACCAGTCACAGCATCGACTGTAGGGATCAACCAGTATGTTTTTTTAGGGCTGATACGATACCAATTACAAGTAATCAAGGAGACTGATAACTGTTACTTTTTACATTTGCAATAAAAATGAAAGTCTATTCTAATCTGGTTGAGATTTGAGGTACTTTACTTGATTATTTCCACTTTGTACAACTTTCTACTTCCTCTACACAACATTTATTTGATACCTTTAGTTTCTACTAAAGGTTTCTTACTTTGCAGATTCAGGTTATTACGTGCTCATAGACTATTACTCGTGATTTTTACCCAATCAGATTGGACATTGACTGAGACCACAGCATAGAGATGATGCTGTGGTCCGCAATTGGACACAAAAAACACAGATATTGAAATTCAGAGGACAGGTAGAGGTAGATCAATGATGTGGTCAAATCCTATGCCAAAGACCATCCATGAACAGGTTTATCTACCAGTACCAAAACAAACTGGCAACAAAACCAGAATACCAGCAGTTGCAGATAAATAGAGAGCAAAGGTATTTCAGCTAGAAGCCATCATGAACATAATCAAAACAGCCGAAATGACAATTTATATAAATAACTGACATTCAAACACCAATCAGTGAAGAGAATACACTTTTGCATGATTGGTTCCATCAGAGAATGAAGCGCCAGGATACAACCTCTCTCTTGGGGGGACCACAATAGAGACGACAATGACAATAAGCTGAAAGGTAATGAATGAATAAAACCGAATGCCAAAGAGTGTAAATGGACAATATAGAGACAATACAATCCAGAGAAACAAATGAAGATGCACAATACAGAGAAAAACACCATGTAAATGCCTCCACAGTGTTTATGACCCCTACTGAAGTCATCTAGCAGGACCATCCTTGAACCGTCCTTGACTTGTGTCGTGTAGTGACACCTGACATGCCTGCTGCATCTGCTGGGCATGAACACCAGATATGGTTTTAAAAGCTCTGAAAGCTTATATCATTTTGCTCAACAGCTTCATGCTGTATATCTATAGATTGACTGAAAATAATTAGTAGTTGCAGCCCTACCAAGTATCCTGTTGTTGTAACTCTGCCCTTGTTTTCTGTTTAAAGTTAATCAAGCAAAATGAAGTTAAGTAATGAGCGGTTAATGAAGCTGAACTGACGCCTCAGGATTCATCTTCATATACACGTCAGATCAACGGAGGTTGATTGAGGCTGACATCAAAAAGTTATTACCCTGTTCTTAATCTCATTTGCCTAATGTGGGCTCATTCCTTCCCTCAGCACTATTGTCTGAGCTCAGACATGAAGTGGTGTGAAGTGGGTTGGAAAATTAGAGAAGCCGCTACAGAAGCCGGCTGTCTCCATGCTCATTTCAGCACCGCATCTCCACCCACCAGTAAAGCCATACATCAAAACTACAAGTCAGAGCGTTTGTTTGTGTCTAAAGGCTTCAAGTGGCTGCTGAGTCACTGCTGGAGTCTGCAGTGCAGAGTACTGAAATGCAGGTCCAGTAACTAAAATATGACAAATTATTCATATGTTTTCGCTGCTCTGTGACCAGTTAAGAATATTAAGCTGTGCATGAATTAAAATGGGTTCACTGATTAATTACGGTAGACATTAAATTGTTTATCTGATCTATTTACTGTATTTTAATACATAATTATTACTGCCTCAGCGACTATGATCAACCCTTGCCAAGTGAAGATGATTTAATTTCTCTTTCCAAATTCATGAAATCAGTCCCAATTTTATCAAACATTTTAAAACGCAACCATCAGGATAGAAACTCGCTCCTTGAACCACAATCCGTGTCTTTGGTTCACACCAGCAACAGGAAGCCAGAGTCTTATTCCTGATGCTAATCCTGGTCCTGTGATTTGGCAGCATTGAATCATTTGGCTGCTAAGCCAGTTAAGACCTCAATGCCAGAAACACTTAGCCTTTCTAGGAAAAGAAAAAAAAAAACATATGTATCCGGGCTGTACTGATCAAAAATTAGTCAAATGAACTGAGGCTAATGTCCAAAAATATAATCAGGAAAGTAAAGTCCAAATGAAAAGTCCTAATGAACTTACTTAAGGTTATCCCTTAAACACAGAATCCCTTAAAAGGTTTCCTCAGTTAAGGAAAACCAGAAGAACCAAAACAATAAAAGCTGTCAGAAATATCAATATGATAAAGGCATGACAACTATTCCCAGACAGTTCAGTACATAACCATCCGTTAAATGAATTAAAAACTATGACACATAGTGACATCAGACAGAAAAGCTGCTTTAGGTGGAACTTAGTTTGTTTTTTAAATGCATAAACATTTTCTAGTCAGTAAGTTTTGTTATTTCATTCTACAGAAGCCCTGCACATATCTGCATGTTTTAAGAAGTGAGTCTCTGACTAATTATCGTTTCTCCATACACTGAGCAGTGTATGTACGTGTTGGACTGGAGTACTACAAGAGACAAAAAAAGCTCAAAAGTCTGGACACACTGTGAGAGACACACTTTTCAGATGTAAGTGGAGTCAGAGATATTCAGCACAACAGATTCCATCTAACTGTGAAGTTCAATGCAATAAGTCCTTTACAGTAGCTTCTTGTAGAGTCAGGAATACAATGTTGGTTTAATGAGTGACTACATGCCCAAATGTCTTCAAAATTTCCCCACAAGGATCTGTTAAAGTTTATCTTGTCTTCAGAAAATAACTTCAGTCTCTTCCGTCAGAGATTAAATATACACAGAACCATCAGTGGTGAGTTTTCTCACAGCTAATGTTCTTGCTGATAAATTGTCTATTATCAATGTGCTCAGTCAAGCACGGTGGCAAGTACGACCCGCTTGTTTGAATCTGCACTTTAAACAAGCATTTTGAATGTGGAGCACATTTGAAAACATTCAACAAAAATCTGATAAATAGAAATACGCAAATAAGTCTCAACTGTATTTGTATTTACGGGGCCTACTTACTTTTGTAAGGACACCGTAAAGGACAAGGCAGTGATTATGATCAGTGGTGGAAAAAAAAGTATTCTGATATTTTACTTAGGTAAATGTGGTAATTCTATACTGCAAAAATATTAGGCATGTAAGTCCTGCATTCAAATCTTACTTTAGTCAGCTGATGTTTACCAGCAGTTCACCTTTGAGGGTTTGTGTCCAATTTTAAGTTTATTAGTTTAGTTTTAATCATGTGTATCTGGATCTGAGAAATTGAAAATTCAATAACTGAAATTAGAGATACAACAAACAAAAATTTACAAAAATGTACAACATCCCCGTTAACATTAAATGTCATAGGATGATAATGATTAAACATTTTTAAAGTCTCAAAACATTGTCTGCACTACTTAAAATTGAGTTCTAAAATAGCTCCCACTCATTATCAGTGCATGAGTCATTATCGCATGAATGAGGAGATGAGAGAAAAAGGAATATTAGCCACCTAATTGAAGTTAGTAGCCGAGCTACACTGACTTCTGCAGTCGCTTCAGGGGGAACTTTTCACCTGATTAAACACAGGGCTGAAGTGTTTGCTCCCCCATCATCACGTCCAACACATTAAAAGTAATCAATAGGAAGAAAAAGAGAAGATAGAGGGCAAGGATGTGTTGATGAAAGAGTCGGCAGCTCTTTGGTGTTTCAGTATTCAAGTATCAGCAGTATTTAAGACCTTTTTCACTCAGAGCTAATACAGCTCCCATACCATTCAAATCTCCCCCTTTCCGTGCGCTCCTTGAAGGGCCTCTGAGCTCCTTTTGCAAGTCTATCATTCAGTCTTTGTTGCTGCAGACTGCCATGGAGATGCCCTACTCACATCCACACACACTCGCACTGGCACCCGCACACACATGAGTTCATTTGAGCACCAAAGTCTGACACAAATAGTTTTGGAGTTACAGTAAGTTGCAGATTTTATGAATTTGACTATATTCTCGAGCAGATTATCAGCTGATGTATTAGGTATATAGATAGAGATACGTCAGTTCAGAGTCATCATTCCTCTACCAGAGAGCACTGACAAGTTTATATTTCAACTATAAAATGTCAAACTCAGGTCATATTGTGGTCTTGACTCTTTGATAACCACATTTAAGGGCTTCTCTGCGAAAACAAAATGTTTATAATTACGTAAAAGAAATTAGTATCGACTTATACGTCACCATTCAATTTACTGAACTTACAATATCTTCTTCAAAACCCAGTATTGGTTCAGCTTTACTGCTTTCATGCCCAGATTTTAGGTTAATAACAGAACTTAACTCTTGTCATCAAGGAAAAGCCACTGTAATAGCATTGATACCATAAAACAAAACAAAAACTTGACAAAACCAAGCCTGAACAACTGTAAGACTGAAAGAACAGCCTACATGACTTTATCTCTAGTTATGGTTCTGGTAATTGCTTGATTCATCATTTCTGATATACGTAATTTACCATCTTATATCAGGGTTCAAAATCAATTTTCAACCTTTCAGATTTTGCACCTTAGGTGACAGTATACCGACATATGCATTGGTAATTAAGGATCAATGATTTGAAATTTACACAAACAGACATGCACAGAACCAGATTTAGATTAACTGATAAATTGATGAAGCTGTCATGTCTGTTGACAAGTACGTAAACTTACAGCACTCCAGTCAACCAGTTTCATGATGAACTTTATGGGAATAGAAGAGAATATAATCCGAACGATAGTGAGAGAAACAAACAGACAGACAGGCAGACTGACCACCCGAGAGTGAGGAGGAGCATGAAAATGCAGTTAGAGCCACCACTAGAAAAGGGCAGCGGGAGAATATTGGCAAAGTGTCGGTGTCTCTTCGAGTCCGGTCCACAGCGTGCCAGCTATGACATCACTGCTTTTACCCCCCGTACTCCTCCCGCTATCTAAAGGCCTGCAGAGACAGTGAAAGCAGTTCAAACAACACACACACACACACACGCACGCACGCACGCACGCACGCACGCACGCACGCACGCACGCACACACACATCCTACAGTGTAGTACATGCTGCCAAAACATCACACTAAAACGTGTCAGACCATCTTTTTCAGGCCACCACAAACATTTCCCCCCGCTGTCTAACAGTATAAATACCCGCAGTCATGGGCCTTTTGTGTTCAGGCTGTATCTGAAACAAGAAATCACATTCAGACATGTTGCCGTTGTCACATTTTAACACACAAGGTACAAACAAATGTCCCTTCTTTCCCTGTTGCTGTCTGCAAGTATGTACATAAAAATCTATTTTAAGTCATATAACCCACCCATAATTTAGCAGAGATTTTGCAGGGGACATTTGATAACCTCCATTGTCATATTTCCTACTTTTCTTACATATCTTAAAATGTTGCAGGTATGGGAGAGATTTTATGGGAGAAGATTTGTTCTAATAGAATTCTAACAGTTTCCTATTAAAGTAAACAAATTAAGTTCACATTTTCACTAAATTTCACTTTTGGTTCTGAGCTTTTCCTCTGTTTCATTTCTGTTTTTGCTACGAATGTAAGGTTGATTTACTTTAAACAAGTGTGAAGTGAATGTATTGACATTTTTATGTAGTTTCTATCCACATTCATTCATAAATCTGTTGATTAAAAGTGAAGTTGTCAAGGCCCGTGTGTCACAGGCTGCTGTACTGTTGTGACAATGGTGGCTAACACGGAGCATTTCATAGGCACTGTAAATGAGAATTTTGCTCCGGTATACACTCTTCTTTTCATTCTTGAAGTTCCCTTTATGAAAGTTAGACTGTGTGAATGTTTTCTCTCTTTACAATTGAGGGTAAGTTATGCTGACATCATCCGTGGTGTCTTGCATCAAAGTGTTTAAAGAATACACACAGAACCCAGAGTGAGACCCACACCACATGAAGACGGTACACTAGAGAAAATTCCCTAACAATTTTGTCTCAAAGCGGAAATAAGTTGATGTTCTGACAGCTTATTCTCCACTACAAATCACTGACATAAATATATGCCGCATCGCCCCCACCTCCACTCCAACACACACACACGTACACATACCCCTTTCTTGAAAAGAACATTCCTCATTTTCATCGCTGAGGTCTTGTGCTGTCAGGAGAGAGCTACAATGATTATAAAATGGTTGTCAGCAATACGTTGACGAACGCGGATGTCTCATCCATCATGGTGATGGACACAAGACGGGGTCTCTGGGTCAGACACATATAGGCGAGGCAGACGACAGTTATGAAAAATAAGTGTAGGTGTGACCTTCCCTCGCACAATGACAAGATATTCAATCCGTCAAGGTGGGAAGACCCAAAGGGATGAAGGAGGGAGAGAAGAAGCTTTCCTCCCCTGACAGAGGAGACAACCCAAGAGAGAGCTTGAGAGGAGAAAATGGGAATGTTGAGGTGAGAAAAGATGCAATTCAGAAGTCACAGGCTGTTAAATTGGCTGCAGATAGGCTGTTATTTGTTTGGAGCTTTTTCTGCAGCAGCTCCTGGGTGAAAGGCATCGGCCTTCGGGGATTTACTCTCAGCTTAAGGTGGTTTTAAAACCGCCAGCGTGCAGATTCAAGTTACTGGCTGGTCGCTTGGTAATAAGGGCTTATCAGAAACAACAGCCTCATAGATGCGTGGCTTTGGCTGGAGGATGACTTGTTTGCTCATCCAGTCTAACAGATACAGAAGCTCCACTAACTGAATAACTATACTGCCATTAAACGGTATCTTGCTGTTGAGGCTCTCAGAGTCCTTTGCAAGGACAAGCCAGCAAAGATCCAAATCTCTGACTTGTGGAGCTCAAAAACTGGAGCACTCAGCTTCTGCTTTCACTATTATTCATTGGCTGCATTCAATTCAAAGTTATAATAAAAGAAAAAGAAAAAGCTGTGTGTTCCAGTTTCTTTCTGGGCTCAGCGACTCGTAGATTTGGATCAACACACACAGGCTTATTTCAAGAGTATTCCAGCTTGGCGTGGAGGATGTTTTTCAATCTGCTGTTCTGTCTGCAGGTTTAAAAGTCTGCAGGGGGATTTGAGGATTTAAAACTGCAAAATTAGGTATTTAATATCTGAAAATGTAACCCCTACTCTGACAAAACATGTTAATGAAGGCTTAAGCATCTGTAAGATTTTGCATTAAGAAAATTAATAACTTTAGGACTGCAAAGGTGAATTTACTTCCTATTACAACAGGGTTAACTGAAGGACATGTGACCGCGGACACCAGCTCCTCATTAGTTATCGTCTCCCTCCTCATTTGCATCCCCTGGTTGTAGAGCACATTAAAAGCTGCTATGTTCAACAAGATACAGGTCCTTGAGTTAAGCTCCTATATTTTTTTTTACACACACGCATGCATGCATGCATGCACGCACACACATACACACACACACACACACAGTGTTTCGTGTATTTTGCATGTATACTTATAAAAGGAAAGCAGTGAAATAGTCAGTCAAGATCTGAGGAAACACATTCAAACTCCTGGTTTATCACAGGAGAGATTTTGAGAAGACATTGAATCAAAATATTTTTTGATGACCTCACTTCCTCTCAGCCTACTTTCGTTAGTATTTTTCCAACATTTACCAGAATGACGTTCGAGTGAAAAAAGCAACAGTGATGATAACATGTTCTTGTTGCACTTTCCCATAGAGGTTTGAAAATGTGAGCACCTTCTGTTTTACCAAAGGTATAACATTCATCTTCTGGCATTAAACAGTTACACCTCCCACGTCTTTGTGACTGCACACCAAAACAAAACACTAGATGTGTAGTTGTGGAAAACTAGAAACCACAAAGGAAAAAACATGTGGAGCAAGTAGCAGAACAGCTACACATTCATATTTCTGTATTTTAATGCGTCGTTTTCTTTTTATTTGACACTGACTATCAGTGCAAAGCGTGTGCTCTGGAAAGAAGGACAATGTTTCAGACCGAAACATCTAAAATACATGCCGATTTTAAAAGATCATTCAGCTTTGGTCTCAAACTCCATCCTCCATCAGTAGACCACATGAGACAACATGAGACCATGTTATTTATTTTGATAAATACTGTCATTTGCTATCATTTTCTCTTCAAAATAAATTTGATTAAGCCTGTGTGTCTTGCCCTGTCGAACTTCTTTTTTGCAATGTCACTGCTTTCCTCAGCAATTAACTATGTAATGGAATTAATGATGTTGTGTTTTAAAGCAAGTGGAAGAAAGAGGCACTTAACCATATTTTTTTGGAAGCGATGTCATGAGACAATGTTTCTATTTATGGCTTTGTACTATTAATAACTAATGTCAATAGTGAAAAAAGAGGAAGTTTTGTTTCTGTGCCGTACTACTAGACTACAGAGCACTTCTTTTCTCAGGCTATAAGACCCCTAATTTCATCCTCAGCAGCCACGACGCAGTGACAGGCACATAAATAGCCAAACGTCTCGCTGATGTCTTATTTGCTTATTTAGGTGATTGACAGGCATCAATATTAAACTGAGACCACTTCTTAACCAGTAAAAAAGTTATTTGCAGCATGTTTAAGATGTCTAAAATCTGAATCTGAACACAAAAACAGGATTATAATTCATTCACATCCGGACTGCCCATACATTGCTCTCTGCTGCGGTCCATCCCCTCAGTGTGTGGGTGTGTCAGACTCATTGGATGCACTGTGGCGTCTCTGTCAGCAGATCAGAGTGGACAGAGGGGGATGGAGGTTGGGGCCCCTGGGAACAACTCCTGATGGAGGGATCAATGTTTACTGCTGCTCTTCCCCTCTGATGGAGGAGACATATGCTCCACACTCCGGTCCAATATGGCTGCCATCAGCATGAATCGCATGAATCGCCTGACTGCGGTGTGACTACTCTGTCTTTGTGCCGTCCCGTTTGCCCGTCCGTCCATTTGTCCATTTGACTCAGCCGCTGTCATTCTGCCTTTGTTCAGTGTGTCAGACAGTCAGACTGTCTTTCTGCTCATTCCTCTCTGTCCTTACTTCCTTTCTCAGTACGTCCCATTTTATTTCTTCCCTTCTCTCTTTTTCTTGCTTTGTCATTCGAACTCTTCAATCTCTGCAGCTTTCACTGAGTCTTCCTGCTCTATAGCCTGAAAAAAGGGGCATACTGATGTGCCTTATTCTGTTTCAGGTCATATATCTATCCCTCTCTATTTATGCTCTATAGCCCCCTGGGTGTAGAACAGAAAGAGACAAACTGAGCGAAGACATTCGGGTTTTAACCCTCTGTGTCCGGGATTGTGATCTACTGGCTGGTGGCAGCATATTCAAGCACCACGGTATCTGGGTCGCGTGGTTGCATTGGTAAGACATATAGAATAACCAATGAATAACCTTTTTTTACTTTACGGAATAAAACAACAGAAGGAGCGATCCTGTAAAGAAAGACAGAGAGCTGGTCAAGCAGGACGAAGCAGCGATAGAAACTGAATAGAGAGACACAGACTCTGTACCTTATGACTCTATTTTCTTCAGAAAAACGGGGACTCTAATCTCAGCAGGAGGTATTGAGGGAGCGGAGGGAGGGGCGGACGGATTTCGCCGCATTGGTCTACACTCGAGTCGAAACAGTCTCTTTTTACATAAACATAATACAAACACAGCATGGCTATTTTCTGCATATCTGTACATTCTCTCTCTCTCTCCCTCACACACACACACACACACACACACACACACACGCAGACACACAAACAAACACACACACCTCCCCCCTCTTCCACAGGCATCCTGGC
>OMLP01036622.1:10198-25666 GCA_900302685.1 Spondyliosoma cantharus | reverse complement strand
CTCTTTTTACATAAACATAATACAAACACAGCATGGCTATTTTCTGCATATCTGTACATTCTCTCTCTCTCTCCCTCACACACACACACACACACACACACACAGACTCCAGCAGCAGGGGGAGCCGGCTAAAGCAGCAGAACAAACAGGGAGGTGCGAAACGCTGCAAAGACTGCTCACTGCTGCATTCTCCGAGCCAGAACCTCCCCTCTTTTCTCTCCATTGTTGTCGACGGGTCCCGAGACTCTCGGCTCAGTACCTGTTCTTTCTATACTCGTCCTTTACCTCATCGAATCTGGCCAGGGTTTATGGAAACAAATATCATATGTACACATTTATGTTTGACGCAGCATGACGGGCGACTGGGTCCTGGTTCTTATTTATGTAACTGGCTTTACTTCTTTATCGGCCATAGATATCACCAGGAAACAGCATTGATCTGTATTGTGAGAAATTACACAGTAGTTATAATGAGCACCTTGCAAGGGTTTGGCCAGTGAGCCTTTATGAAAGTCAGCATCAGTAGTTTGGACTGTAAGACAATGCGTTTTCAAATGATGTTCAGCATGTTAATGGCTTTTCATGCCCCCTAAAATACCAGTGCAGTACTCAGTGTCTCCTCTGACACAGCAGAAAGAAATGGGACACACTCTCCATTGAAACCTAAAATATTTTAGGCATGTCAGCTGCTCCTTATGGTGGAGTGACCCAATAGCCGGGAAAAGTCTAGATTGCACCAACCCTTTAAGTGAAAAAACAAATATATTAATAAATGCTGTTAATACAAATAAATAACATTTCATTACATCTTTTACAAACAGTTTGCTTATATTGTGTGATCACATACCAGTGATCAGGAAACTTGCAGATTTAAAACATGCAGTATATGTCAACAGTAGTGTAGAGAAGTGTAGTCATGCAGTGTGCGACAGATGTATGTTTGCATCGTGTCTACTTTTGTGACAATGTTTATGTTGGCCTTTTGGCTATAAGTTATACTTGAAAATAAGTTTTTATCTTAGTGAGGCTTTTATCGGGTTAAATCAATGATATATACTGATAATTAAAAAAAAAAAAAAATTCTTTAAAATATCTGAAATTTGACATCATTTAAGCTAATTATCTGTATCCTATCTGTGTACAAATAGTTGGAAAACCTTGAGCAAATAATAAATAATCAACATCCAGAAAGCTAAATGATAAAATCTGCTAAGTCCACCGGGGACTAACAAAAAACACTTGCTATGAGTTATGGAGTGTGGATTATGGGTGATATCTCTGGTGGTAGCGCAAGTAACAAAGTATCAAAACAACTGATACACTGTTGGCACTTTCAAGGCTTTAGCTAAGAGTTCTAAGCAATAATAATAGCGTTAGTAGTATTCAAACGCTAAAATTGCTAGCCTAAATCTACATGATTACTGATACGCCATTTCAGTGGCTCTACGAAAGAGGATTAGCGTCCTGTTAACATTGAAAATGGAAGCACCGAAGTCGCACATGGTAACATGAGAGCTAGGAATAAGGTGGATTGGCACAGCAGTGCTTTGAGATAAATGCTAATGCCAGCATGCTAACATGCTCACAATCACAAAGCTAACTTGATGATTTTAAGCAGGTATCATGTTTTACCATCTTGGTTTAGCTTGTTAGCATGCTACCATTAGCTAATAAGCACTAACCACAAAGAGAACAGCAGCTGAAGCTGATGGAGATGATTTTAGTTTTGCAGCATTTGGTCTTAAATCAAAGTATCTGACACAGTTTTGATCCTGTGGCAGAAATGAAAGTGTAAACAAAATTTCATGCCAATAGTCGTTGTGACATTTCACTCAGTGACACAAATATTAACCCGATGAGGTCACTGAGGGAAAAGTCAGCGAATCCAAAGTCATTAAGGTTAATCATGTGAGAAACATGAATGTCTGTAAGAATCATGGCAGTGTTTCCGATAGTTTCCAAAAGCAGTGGACTGACAGATATTATAATCCACAGCATGGCTAAAAACATCCTGATTGGCTGACTCATACATTAGTCTGGAGTGGTTATGTGGCCACCGTTTCTCCACTGTTTGAATGTTATTTAGCTCAATTTTAAATGAAACATGTCAACTTGGCAACACAAAGCATCTGTGAGCGAGGCCACCAAAAATGTATAAGAAGTATGTCCAAGAGAAATTAGTAACCTGAGCATATACTGAACTAAATTTACTCATGTCTCTTCATCTTCTTTCTCCATCTACATGCATACAGCACTGAAATGCATAAAAAGATATGTAAGAAAATAAACATATAAGAGAAATATAAAGACTATCTCTAGTATGTCTGGTATATATTAATGAAATATAACTATACTAAAAAGTGACTGTTGGATGAGCCAATAAAGTTCATTTTGGACCCAGACTATACCAGACAGGTTTTCTCAAGGCAATGATCCAGCAGCATGATGGTGCCACTTTCCTGGATTGGCTGTATAATGTCTTTTCAGTCCATCTAACAATGCAACGCACTCACAGTGTTACAGAACTACATTTCTGCATTCAGCTGATGCTCTTATCTGAACTGAGCAGGTAGGGGCTCAGTGTCTGCCCCCATCCCCTCAAAATAACATGTTTCTGTTGATGGGAGCTGGCATCAAAGCTACAACTCTCCTGCTACAAGTCTGCTTCTCTAACAAGTCTACTACCATGCAGGGCCTGTGGAGGGCAGATAATGGCAACTGGTAGATTTGAGACAGTTTTGGGGAAGAAAAGAGTTGGTTGGTTGCAGAAGTAGTAAAGCTAAAAGCTGAATTACCCATCACTGGACTTTGTAACTCGCTGACAAGGGGAAAAACAGGACTTGACCTGAGAAGAACGCTCAAAGTCCAGCTGGTGTAAGAGAGAAGCTGGTTCAAGCCGATTTCAAGCTTTGCTATCCGACTGCATTTACATAATCAAGCTGGTCACTAATTGGAAGCCGTCTAATGGCCCCATTCGAACATAAGACGGCTAATACTTTAATAAGACAACCTAATAAAGTATGTCAATGATCACAGTGGTCTGCACCTTCAGCTCAGTCAAGTGGTCCCAGGAGAGCCACAAAGGCTTCATGCTGCTCTATAATGGTCAGCGGTTAAGTGGTTTAGAGATATTAAATGGGATGGAGGTGTGTGTTTGTGTGTGTGTGTGCCCACGACTATGATTTCAATCAATGAACTTTGAATGAAGCTGTCTGCTCTATCATGTGATCAGTTTCCCCAGACGCTCAGCAGTGTTAAGCTGGCCAGCAGCTAATCTGAGAGCGAGCGTGGTTCATTGTCTCCATCAAAATCCCAAATCCTTGCAGCTTAACAAATAAGCACCTTCCTGAGTAGCTAAAAGTGAGTGATTTGAAAAAATGCAGCTCAGTCTGCTGCTGTTGAGGTACATGTTTGATAACTGGGGTAAGCTACAATGTGTTTGAGTTCATGGTGAAAGAGTTAAAGGATAAAGTCTGATCACCTGATGGACCGATGGACCAGCCAGTTGTCCTTAATAAATAAACCTTGCTTTGTTTCCAGGTATGATCTGGACTAGAGCTGAGATGATGTGTATACTGACACAAAAATAAAAAACACGGGTTGTTGCTTTTCTTTGTCGTATGGTATGTGATAATAAACTGAGTGTTTTGGGCTTTAGGACATTGATAAATATAGTTATATTGTTAAAATCTTTACATGAACATACAGTATAACATTTCTACAAAACGTGTCTGTGGTGGAGGAAATGGCATTCCAACATTTACAAGCGTGACACCACTGTATATTTTTTACAAGATGTTGGCATATTTTCCAGCTGTGTGTTGTGGCGACAGAACCAGGTAAGTCAAAACATTTCCTAACCCTAACCAAGAGGTATTTCCACCTAAATGTGACCAGACCATAAGCACAGTGTTCGCATGAGATAAAATTGAAAATTTAACCTAAAGTTGAAAAAAAAGAAGGAATATTAAGGTTTAACATGGTTTTCAGAAACCTACACTGGTTTATTCTTGCAATTGGGTTGGTATAGCAAATGATTGATCTGTTAATTGAAAAAGAAAAAATAATAATAATAATAATAATTTAAAGCAACATTATGTAGAAATTGGCCCCCCAATGCAGACAGTTTCTGAGTGCGACACTGCTGTCCCAGGTCTGTGACAGTTCGTCAGATGTAATGTAGGTGCTAACTGCAAACAAAACTCATTATATCATAACAATGTTATGCGTATGTAACACTGTAATCCTACCTTCTCACTGAAGTTACATAATGCAGAAACAAGTCATAGGGGGGCAGAGTGGCTGAGACAGAGACACCATTCACCCTATTGCAAAACACTGTACCATGAACATGATTGTTAAGCTGTTTAAGGTAAAAGAGTATCATAAGGCTACTTCAATTATTATTTGCAGTCTTAGTTTGTACTTGAGCCTCTAGGCAGAATCTATGTTTCATCTGGAGGACCTCCATTTCATCAAACACCTGCTCTGCTGAAGGGCAAAAAGACAACCAGCTCAGAGACAGCTGTTTTCTAGCTGATCCTGACCTCTGACCTCCTGGTAGCAAGGGAGGCAGGAGAAAAGACAGTGATCAATTATCACAACACTTTCTTAGCATGAAA
The DNA here is from genome assembly GCA_900302685.1 of Spondyliosoma cantharus. Taxonomy (NCBI): domain Eukaryota; kingdom Metazoa; phylum Chordata; class Actinopteri; order Spariformes; family Sparidae; genus Spondyliosoma; species Spondyliosoma cantharus. The sequence goes on along the minus strand of OMLP01036622.1, from coordinate 21,044 downwards.
AACCCTCATCTGTTTAAAGGTAATCATTATTAAATGTGTTGCTGTTATTCCTCAAAATGAAGACTGAGATGTCATACTCTGTTTTCCCAAAAACATCAGCAGCTTGTTTCGTGTTGTAGTCTTCAAGGCAAACAGAGCAACACATTAACAACCAATACCTGCTCTCAGCAGCTCAGATGTACTGGATGAGAATGTGACGCTCTGCTCAGTCTCACGTTTTTGATAAAACACAACAGCTCCATTCATTTGTTTTTTCTTTCTCCACTGAGATTTATATCCTCTGGTTTAAATCTGCTCAAACCTTTCTGCTACTGCTGCTTGATTAACTGGAACACCAGTCAATGTCTAAAGCTTCAGAGAGTCTAAAACCAGCACCAGAACTCCCTCCAGGGTTATTACAGGCATATCTGTTAAAACCTCCATCATGATTTTTGCACTGTCAAAGACACCCAGGGGGATTTACCAACATCGACTTTCTGGTTTGTGATGAAAGACTATTAACTGCTGGGCGCCTAAATAGAAGACATTTTATTATTTGACAAGTCATGTACTGTAATTTGGTTCTTTATAGCCTACATAGCTTTCTATAGTTCATGTAGAAACCCTGTATCTACATGGAGTCAGTGTGGGATATGCGGACGGCATTGTAGGAAGCAAATGTTGAAAAGTGACTCAGCACTCTCACCGCAGCTAACTGTGGATTCACTGGCTAATTGCATGCTATTCCTGTGTCGTCTTGCTCAGTGGTACTTCAGCAGCACAAGGTGCTACTGCTCCGGGGATTTAAATCATACAGTTTTAGGTTTGTTGCTTTAATGGTCCAGATGCTTGACAATAAGAGCTGCAAGTATATGATTTATCAATTACTGTCAGCTATCGTGAGCTGTTTCGATAATCAATTAATAGGTTTGAGTAGTAAAATGTAAAATGAATATCTTTGCATTGTGGACAAAACAAGACATTGGAGGATGTCACTGACATTTTTCACTATTTTCTGACATTTTACAACAAACAATTCATCAAGTAATTGAGAAAATAATTGTCAGATTAATTGAAAATGAAAATAATCCTTGGTTGCAGCCCTCTTGACAATAGGAAGCAATACATTTCCAAAAATAACTCAGCACTCTCACTGCAACTAACTGTTGATTTACCGATTCACTGAGTTGCCTTGCTCAGTGGTACTTCAGCAGCATCTGTTTATGGAGCACAGAATGTGTCATTGCTCCGGGGATTTGAATCATGCAGATTCATTTATTTATTTTTCGACAATTATAGTTGCAACAATTAATAGAGTAGTTGTCAACTATCAATTGAAATGCCAGCTGTTTTAATAATTTAATAATCAGTTCTCTGTAACAAATCTCTGATTTCAATGTGAATATTTCCATTTAAGCACATCTTTTTAGATTTCATACCAATCAACTAATTGATTAATCAGGAAAAAAGTCAAAATTCTCTGATTCACGCTTTCTAAATGTGAATATTCTCTGGTTTCTTCACTCCTCTATGACAGTATAGTGCATATTTTGGGAGTGTGGACAAATAACATCAGAAGATGTCATCTTGGGCTTTGAGAAACCCTGATCAACATGTTTCACCATTTTCTGACATTTTATAGAAGAAACAACTAATCATTGAATAATCATTAGTTGCAGCCCTGTTGTCAGTTGGAAGCATTAAATGTCAAACAGTGACTCAGCAACATTAGCTGAGCTGGTAGCAGCTGATTCACTGGCAGGCCAGACAGTCGGGATCAACTTTGGCTGTAGCCTGGCAAAGGAAACAGTGCTAAAGATTCCCAGCATGCCTCAGGGCCCTGATTCTGTGCTAGGAAGTATTAAAAATATTTCCAAGAGGTATTAGTTTTGGCATGAATTCAAATAAACACAGACATGTATTACTTTAGTACAAATATGGACAAAACCAGGCTCACATTAATTCCATGGCAAACACACATACATACAGCTTATTACAGCAGCAGAGCTCTTTCAACTGGGCCAAGTTTAACTCAAGCAGAATGTTAAAGTACCCCAGCTCCAACAACATCTTTCAAATTATCAGAGGTCAAAATTTACAGTGAGTCTCTATGAAGGAGACACACTTTAATAAAATGATCACTGAGTTTTCTACTTTGGAGGATTCATTTCTTTCAAACAAAGTCATGGACTGATACGCAGCATCCTTTACCAACGAAATCAAAGGAGGAAATCTCTTCTGACACATGATTATAGGAGCTGATGGCTCAATTTTACCCCAGAATTAAAGTACGGATTAGCATTATGCAGAGTAATTATGGAGGCACGGCCATGCATGCAGACAATCAGAGTCTATATCTCGGAGCAAAATAACCGTGCACGCAGACAGACACTCGTTTAGATTGGTGACAAACAAACACACACACACACACTCACACAGTGGCTGGGTCGAACCACCTTTGCTGAGTCACTGGAAACATCCAGTCCCAAGGAACCAATAGAGGAAACTGTTAGAAGAGCCTGTTACATGATGATAACCCAATAAAACAGGACAAATACCGACAAACACTGAAAAATAACAGCTTTTCTTGGCATCAATCGTTATCGCAGACAGCCGAGCACACACACACACACACACACACACATTAACACACTCACAGATGAGGATGGTTTCGCTGCAATGGCAACATCTTCGGCATGAATGAATCATCGCAAAACACAGTTCTCTATTTTTGAGTATGGATGATGGCTGGTTGTTTCGCGACCAAAACTCACCCCCCCCCCCCAAAACACACACACACAGACACACACACACACACACACACACACACACACACCCCACACCCCCCCAGCCTCACACACACACGCACGCGCACAAACACACACACACACACACACACACACACACACACACACAGAGTCTCTATCCCCTCTTTGCGCACCCAAGTCTGAACCTGCACGGTCATTTGTCCTCCTCTGGACCAAAACACAGCCCGGAGACTGACTTCACCCCATTACGTTACCAGCATGCCAACTGGAAACCATAGCAATGACACAATGAAACTTGGCTTTCTTCTTCTCCTTCTTTTTTTTTTTTTTTTCTCATGTCTGTAGGGGGCACTGAGTTCATCTGCATCACCTTCATGCAAGGTATCTCTTGGACTCATCCATATGACTCACAGTGACTCGGCAGAAAGAGGCTCATTTTAGGGGATCAAACCTGTGTCCTTGCAGTTGCAAGACAATCTCATCTGTTACATCATCGTCAAACCTCTTATCTTTTGGCAAGTTTTCCACAAAAAAAATGTTCAATGGGAAAACTATGCTTTCATATTACTAAAAGCTTGCACACTCTTGTTATTGATCAGCTGGTTCATGTACTGTCTATTTCCACAGAGAAAATAGGTTAAATAGGCGCCTACTGTACTGTCCGTGGCATTAATCTCGTTACTTTGGATAAAGAAAAGACTTTCCCAAATCCCCTGACTGAACCTGACATGCCTCCTCTTATGTCAAGGTAGATTTCAGAGGACTGATTGATTAACGAGTTTATGCTGTCTCATGCCCTAATTTCGCTCCAGACGTGTCTCCCCTGACGCGCCATCAAAAACACTGCGCATAAAAGTAAATGTTTCGTCCACGGATGTCGGACGCTCGGATGAGCTTATGCAACTAAAACAGGCGAAAAGAAAAAAGCGACTGTAACGCAGTTTGCTTGAGGGTAAACGTCACGTCTGTGCGGAGAGGAGAGAGAAAAATCAGAGCCGGGACTAAAAGCAGGCAAGAAAAACAAAAAATGCGCAGCAGTCGCTCCACAGCATCCCACTCAAGGAACCTGCCGCCAACTCCGCGTGAAAAAGACAGAAAAACAAACATCACATATCAGCTGGGTATTTCAGAAAACAGTTTACGTACCGTTGTGGATGATGAGCCACTTTACCGGAGAGTTGTGTGTCTAGAACCGGAGAGGAGCGTCGGCGGTGTGTCTGTGTGTGTGTGTGTGTGTGTGTGTGTGCGTCAGGCGGAGACAGGAGGACAGAGGAGGAGATTTGGCACATTTGGAGAGCAACGCAACCTGGTGGCGGAGCGCAGCGCGCCGGGATGCGGCAACATCCGTCTGCAGACAGCCGACGAGCGGCGTGCGGTCCAACCAGGGAGGGGCGCACCAGGCTCACACACTGCACCAGCAGTAACTCATTCACTGCTGGGTCGGTGTGGGTGGTGGGTGCTTTTGTAAGCGGAGGAGGGAGAGAAACAGCAGCCCTGTGCTGTGTGTGTGTGTGTGTGTGTGTGTGTGAGTGAGTGTGAGTGAGTGCTGTTCTGCACCATATCTCACAGCGCTGAATACAAACATCCGCCGTCAGCCACTCGTCAGTGTTTCAATGACACCATGAGAAGAATCTCAGCAGTTCATACATCAGACTATGTCAACCAGGACCACAGAAACAGTTACAACATACAGGAACAAAACAACAATGCAGGATTTAATAAAAAAATATGTCAGATTCAATTCGATATTTACTGGCTGCATGTGACATTTCAGGAATATTAAAGGGGAGTATAAATATGATTAACCTTCACCAGACACAATGCAAATGTGATTTCTCATAAACAAGGTCTGACTGGAGCCGGAGAGCGTTTTAGTAAAGTGTGTTAAAATGACTGGTTAATCTGTAGGTGGTACATACAGTCATCTGCATCATCAGTCCTTGGCCTACATTTTTTCTTGGCGAAATTAAGGCAGAAATCTGGAAATTTTGTCCTGATGGTGGCACTAAAGGAAAGATCTCACCAAAATCAGGAGGAATCAACATCAGGAGAACAAGACTACCAAAACCAACATTTCACCCACATTGCAGGGCAATCAAGGCAGGAGAGACCGAAGGAGGCCTGACAAAACCACCCGGCAAGAACAGCCAGAACAACCCACTAGGGGGCAAAGCCGGAGCTCTGACTTTATAAAACATAGACAGAGTGTTCTGGTTCGTAAAAGTGAAGCCAATGCTGAAGTTTCTTAAAACCTCTTTCTAATGGCCAGCAGGGGGCGATTCCACTAATCTACTGGTATCAAGAAGAAGTCAGATGGTAAGGAAGCTTATGAGAAAATTACCCAACTTCTCACTTGATGTATACCTCAGTAAACAGTTGCTTAATGCATTTATGGTCTCAATCGCTAGCTTCATGTCTTCCTCAATACATCATCATCTTCCATGTTGACTAAAACAGAGAATAAAGCAAAGTATGCTTTGGGGTGTGGCTACCTTGTGATTGGCTCGGGTACTAAATGAGATCCAATCGGGTTATCTTCGCCAGTTCCACCCTTTCGCCCATATATGTTCACTTCTTGCTCCAAAAAAACAAGATACATTGCAACGCAACTGTAATGCCAGAGTCGAGGCTTCAAATCAGTCATCAAAAGATAATTGGTCCTGGTGGGCTTACACTTACACAGGCTGCAAAAGAAATCTCAGTCCACATCCTGGCATCTATCATATAGTTCTGTCGTGGGGCTGTTTGGTTTGTGTTACCAACCTTAATTCTTAACCTTTGTCGAGGTCGCCTTTTCCTGTTACAACATGATAGTCTCATCATGCACAAAGCCAGACCTTTAAAGAAAAAGTCTTGACATTTCAGTGTGGAAAAACTTGACTGGCCTGCACAGAGCGCTAACCTCAGCCCCATCCAACACCTTTGGGATGAACTTGAACACCATGTGAACCAGACATCCGTGGCCGACTTCACTGATTCTCGTGTGGCAGAATGGGAGCAAATCCCTCGGGCCTGGTTCCAACATTTCGTGGAAAGCATTCACAGAAGAGTGGAGGCCGTTACAGCAGCACGTTAAGGCCCATGGTTTTCGTTATGAGATGTTTAACAATCACATATAAGTGTTTGCATTTTGAATAACTGCGTCTTTGAGCTTACAGTATCATCCTGAAAGAGAGGAATAAAAGGCACAAAGAACAGAGCTGCAATCTGACCTAAACAGGCCCTAATCATGATGCTGACAGTGTGCATAATGTCCACCCACAACACTGGTACGTTTGTATTTAGTTGCTTTATGTGACAAGAGCAGCCCACCCTCTCTCTCACACACTTCCTATAATCTCTTCTACCTCTCTGTGTAATGCTGTATAATACAAATAAATTAAAATTAATTATAACAGTAGATGATGACAATGTTTACGCCCCAGTAAAGGTGATTGTGGGTTTGTGTGTGTGTGTGTGTTTGCTATTATTCTCTGTATTAAGATGTGTCAGGTTGGTCATTATACTGCACCAGCTGCCGCCCTGTTTCATCCACCAGTTAAACAATCCCCTCAGCACACATACCTCGTCTACCTCTCTATCTCCTTCGTCACCTGAATACAACCTGTCAGCTGATCAGATCAGCCCATTCACGAGATCCTGAAACCACAACCCTCCACTCACTGTGCCCGCCCTCTCACATAAACAGCCAATCAGAGCAGCCAAGAGACACGTCTTTGATTAGATAAGGCTGCAGTTTCCGCCAGAGGAGAATTTGGCAACAAAGCATCTTAGTCATACCTGTAAATGGATAGGGAAGTAATGCTCGCCTGGTTCCACAAAACTAGCGACATCTCAAACAGTGTGGAGTGATGCAAAAGGTTTGGTGTAGCTTTCATGAATGGCAGTCGGAGAAACAGCTTAAACAATCAATGCTTTTCTGGATTGGACTAAAAGCTGAGTCATAGTGAACAGTTCTACTATGCTACTGTAAAACACTGCTCATAATATGTCAAACCATCAGACCTTGTCGGTCATCAGCCTACATACAATGTATCTGTGATAATAAAGACTGATAATAATGGTTGATTCATTGCTTTGGCAATAAAGTAGAAAAGAGAGTGTCTAATGAAAACAGCTTGAGCCAATCCTAGAGGGTAACTGAACATTTGCACTGAACGTTCGCAAGATTTGTTTCTTGCGCACGCTGAACAAATTAATTATGTTTTATCATTGAGACAATCTGGTTAGGTTTAAGCACAAAAACACTTCCCTCTCACAAGATTTTTATCAATTTTGGCTCACTATCCAGAGACGACCGACAGCCCGGGTTGGTTGGCTGGCTGGGCAACATCTGCTAGCTAGCTATGTTAGCTACCATGTTAGCTACTGTTAAGTGCCTGCTGCTGTCCAAATTAAATCACATTATCACAAAAACTGTTAGTTATGAGAAAAGACTAAACATGAGTTGGCAAGCAAGTAAATATTAGCCAACTAGCAGAGTGAATTTTATTAATCTCAATGAATAAATCTGCATGTGGATTGCCTTTAATAAATACAGCTTCATCTGCGTCAGTGTTTTATCAATACAGGAAACATTCTCTGTAAACTTGCAAAAGACCATGGGTTTACTCTACAGTGGTAGTTTCTGCGCTAAGTAAAATAACAGGTATTGCGAGCCCCTAGTGCTTAGAAAAGAGACAGTTTGACACAATAATAATACTGAGGCTGTATTTTCACCGCCTGATAGCCCTCATGGAAGGATCACGTTGATCGATAATTTGCAGAGGTAAATGTATTGGAACAGATGGTGCACAACACTGCATCATGTCTAGTTTCAGTTCTATCCCTCACTGGTCGCCGTAAAGCACAGACAAAACCCACTAGTAAAAGCTCAAGCCAGGCCTCTTGGAGATCAACTTCATGCTCATGATAGACGACAGATGTCTGTGTGTGTAATACTGGCCTCTAATAGAAGGACTGAGACTGGATGTCAAGGTCTGTTGCTTGCAGGACTACATATTGTTCTCTCCAGAGATTATGATGCGTGGAGCACAAAAGCGCTGGTCCCACATGAATGACATTTTTCCTAAACCATTCTCTCTTTTTGATCCCTCTGAAGTTACATCTTACTGTAGCCTTCATACTGATGTAACTTCTCAACCGCAAGTGTTATTTTTATTCATGAAAACAAAGGTTGGAAATGATCTCATGAATACAGGATGTTTTCCTGTTGTCACACACCATATGGGCATCTCAGCATATCTTAATCTTTTTCTTACTTTGTTCTCAATGGATTACTTGCTCCTTTCTCTCTTGATGTCTTTTTCCTTCCATCTCATCGCCCTTAACTCTCACATGTTCCTTTAATAGTGTACACCTCTTTTCCGTTTTTAACTTATTTTTTTTTCCAATCTTCCCTTCCTTACTTAATCCCCCTCTTCTTAAGTCTCACTTACTTTCTCCCTCAGACTGCAGTGAAGGCAAGTCCTGGGATCAATATCAACGCTTTGCATAATTCAACAGCTGCCTCAATAATGTATGACGCAATGAGCCATTTTGGACAGACGCTTCCCTCTCTCTGTCTCTCTCAGGCTTGGTCTCAGTCTCTCTCTCTGTCTCCCTTTGTCTTCAGACAGGTGAGTCAACCCTCGCCGCAAACAATGAAGTGAAATTGGTATGAATGATGGCCATCGTCCCATTTGTTTCCTGCAGGTCTCAGATCTATTATTAAGATGGCAGTTCAGCCCTTAAACTCTCTATAAGTTTATTCCTTCCTTTGCCAAGATTACACGACTAAATGAAATGTCACAGAGGACAACAAAAAAGAGGATGAGTCGACAAGCTGATCTCATCACTGCTATTAGCATTGTTGCAAAGAAGATTATCATAAGAGAGGAAGAATTCATTCAAATCTAACACTGAGGATGATTCTTTGTATATGCTGTTGCTGGAACAATACAATATACTGTATGGCAGGAATCGTAAGCTAGTCTGCAGTGCACTAAAAACCAACACTTAGAGTCACTGCAGATGAAAGACAGCTAAGTGGTCATTATTCAAATGTCTCACTTTCTAAGTACAGTAAATATTGTTCATGTTTTACCTGGAAAAATGCTTTAGATGTCGTCTCTCACCACAATCCACATCAGCCATGATGGACTCAATCACCACCAACTTTCTTTTTCGTAAGGAAATTATATTTGAAGATACCACTTCAATATTACAACGTAACAGATACACATCCGCTCTTTACCTGCATGGGAAAGGTTAGGCAGTGAACCATCCCAAAGAGATTACGGTTGGGGGAGCAGTCCATGATGACGCTGCACACTGCTGGATTAGCATTAGTGTACACACAGTTGTAGATTCACTCAGGTCCATTCAGCATCTAGTGGTGCAGTTGAACAACTGTCCAGAGATCTTGTCACCAAAGAATGTTATGGAAGTACAATTATCATCATCATCTTGATTTCACCACCTTGCTTGCCTTGTATTTGTTACCATGGTGTGTTTCTGAGGCCACAGCAGAAGGAATTAAATGTGTCTATTAATCACAATGAACACAATTAACTTGAGGCTCTTGCATTAGCATTTTATTAGCAGTCGATATGCACAGAGTTGCTATTTATGGTGTGCTGCGATTAGTCTCCTGGATAGCTTTAATATCTACAGGTTAATGTTATAGTTATCAGTTTGAATTACTGCAAGTGAAATTCAGCTTATTTCCTGGGAAATATTTTTTTTATTTGTCAGTTTGGCATGGTCGGTAGCTCTAAATACTACGATACCCAGAAGCTTCAGCTGCTGTCCATATGGAAAAGAAGCCAGAGCTTTGATGTTGCAACTGGGAACAAAGTACGGCACCATAGCTGCAAAAGTTCATCCAAAGTTGACACAGAATCTGACAGTGTGGGGATTTAAGCAACTTATCTACAAAGTGTAATCTTCAGCAATAATGATGCATATGCATGATTATGGATCCCACTAGTATTCTTGAAAATCGCCTTAATCCAACTCTAACTGGCTTGCGAAGGTTTTTTTTGTTTAACGAAAGCATCAACAGACAAGAATTACGCTATTTCCTAATTGTATTGTGGTTATTGTAAAACAAATGTCTCTCGGCGAAGCTCATACTGCGGATTGTGAGCTATAGGTTTCCCAGTAAACACACCAACCTATGTCCCAGCTGCAGTGTCTGTGAGTTAGTTAGTGGACCAGTGGACCAGTGGCAGATATGGCCTTTTTTCTGTACTTCCCAAATCCCAAGAATTTCATGTCAATCCAAGATCTAGAAATACTCCAACTGTCAGTTTACAGTCCCTGCTTACAGACATTTTCCACACCGAAAATGAAACCTCTGAAACGGTAGAATCTCTCCTACTTCACAACTGTAAGTTGGCAGCCAGTTGAACCAGCGCAGTTTAGCATTTAGCTTCATGTTTAGCATTTGCACTTGTGGCATTTGAGCGTGGGAATGAATGAAGTACTCTTTTGGAAACTACAACTTGACACGAATACTAGAAACAAACATCAAATTTTTATGTTCTACTAACCGTATGAAGCACTCGTGAACTTAAGGGAATTTGAACTGTTTGCCCAACTCACTGCCTCCAGGCACTGGGGAGTGTTTTACTAGAAAGCACAAGACAAGACGATGTGCATAGAGGCGGAAAGAAACGAGTCGACTAAGTGCAAACGGTCTTTCCACATTGGTTCAGCTCAGGGCCAATGAAATGGAAACGGACAGCTCCTCAGATGCGATTATAACGATAGCTGACTGTATGTGTAGAGCAGATTGTGTTCCGAGAGTGTGTGTCCACAACAGCGTGAACATACAATATGAGAAAGAGCAGTGTGTGTGTGTGTGTGTGTGTGTGTGTGTGTGTGTGTGTGTGTGTGTGTGTGTGTGTGTGTGTGTGTGTGTGTGTGTGTGTTCTCAGCAGGTTTGGTTAGAAAGGTTGAAGCGTCCCAGAAGTGAGGCTCTGTGGCCTTGAACAAAAGAATCTGAACCCCCTCCCCACTCTTCCCAATAGCACCAGAGGGGGCAATCTTACACACACACAGAGAGAGAGAGAGAGAGAGAGAGAGAGAGAGAGAGAGAGAGAGAGAGCGCGACA
>OMLP01036622.1:0-10178 GCA_900302685.1 Spondyliosoma cantharus | reverse complement strand
AGAGGGAGAGAGAGAGAGAGAGAGAGAGAGAGAGAGACAGACAGAGAGAGAGAGAGAGAGAGAGAGAGACAGAGACAGAGAGAGAGAGAGAGAGAGAGAGAGAGAGAGAGAGAGAGAGAGAGAGAGAGAGAGAGAGAGCGAGAGAGAGAGAGAGAGAGAGAGAGAGAGAGAGAGAGAGAGAGAGAGAGAGAGAGAGAGAGAGACAGAGAGAGAGAGAGAGACAGAGAGAGAGAGAGAGAGAGAGAGAGAGAGAGAGAGAGAGAGAGAGACAGAGAGAGAGAGAGAAATATCTCCTCCCTGTCCTGTCCTGCTGCGACAAGGTGAGACAACAGAACTGCTGTGTCACACTGTAGGTCAGGACACTGTTACACAGCAGAATTCAAATGGTGGTTATCATGAGAGATGTAACAGCCAATGATACACAGCAGAGATGATGACGCTGATGAAGATGTTTAGCAAGTAAGTTCTCACAGATGATGGTCCAACAGAGCTCAATAATGTACTTCAAATTGTATGTAACTTTGTAACTTTTTTTGTTAAATTTTATTGGTACAGTAGATCCCTGAAACAGCAGCAGCATCTGGAACATCTGCAAAGTACTGAATGCAGTGACAAATGGAGGAGCTGTCTACTCCCCGTAATATGCTTCTTTATGTATTCATTTTGTGTTTTTTTGCTTTTTTTTGAATAAATGTTGTGCAACTGATGTGTACAAACCCAATTCCAATACCCTTTATATAATCATGTGTTTCACAGAGTGGTGAATCTTGCACCATCCTTGCTGTGAATGATGGAGCCTTTGGAGGATTCCCCCCTTTCATATCATGACATTATCACTTTGGCTTACTTTGTTAGTTTGCTTAAGCCATTGAGTTCTCTACCATCATTGCATAGTGACTTAAAAGGCATCCACAAGTCAGAGAGTGCAAAACATAGTGCGTCCAGAGTTGCTGTAAGGTCAAAGCTGTTGGTGTTGATGGCATGCAGGGGTGAAAGACATTAATTAAAGCTACTCAAATTACTGTATTCAAGTACACCTTTTGGGCAGAAGCACAAGTCTGTAATTGTGCTTGCGCTTAATATGCATTAAACCATTTTTCTACTTAGTTACTCTTAATAATCATTAATCATAACTCAGTACAGAATACAAATTGAATTAATATCTAAACCTTCAATCTATAATTCTGTAGCCTATAAGGCTATCTGATAACAAACGGATCAATGAGAACCCTGACAAAAAAACAAAACGTTATGGAAATGTCGTCTGGAGACAAAGACCCCTTGGATATGAGAGCTGATCTGTCGGCACCCTTATCTGCATTCTTACATTCGTACATTCGTATCTTACATTCAGTTTAAGCATATATCTATAAAAATCAATGAAGTTTAACGTGAGATAAAACATTAAATATACTGTATTTTTACAGTACTGAAATAGTAAATGATCACATTCTGTTTTATTTATATTTAACACAGTGTCTTTTTGGAATTAGTATTTGTAGTATTTGTATCTCCACACAGAGCATAAAGAACACATATATAAAGCACTTAATTTGTTGTCAGACATAATTTACACAAAAGTAGGTCAGAAAAGAGATTAGAAAGAAAACTTCCCTCCAACACAATGATTCAAAGAACCTTCAGAGCAAGCAGATAAAGAATATGCGCTGCACTGTGCGTGACTTTGTTACACAGTGTGGCATAAAAAATTTACATCTAAATTTAAAGCTACTTACAGAGAAATCTGCAGGCTGTATTGAGGACAGTGAAGGTTAAGAAGTTAATTGAGCAAAGAACAGTTCTACATCATTTTTGCCCGGAGCATACTGAACACTCTCACATCATTGATCAGTACTTCAGACACAGCTGGCACTGAAAAACAAATACAAAATACATGTAGGTGGGAAACAATGAGATAATGCTCAATTATTTATATGTGAAATGCTCTTCTTCAAAAAAACATTTTTCTTGAAATGTTAGGTGGAACAAATGTGCAGAATTTGTGAGCTGAATACTGAGCTGAGTTGAATAACGAAGAGCTTTTTGTCATGCTCGCCTGGATTCTCCACAGCACCAGATTACTTTGTTTAAGAAGCCATTTGGGACTAAATAAAAACAGCAACCTCAGGCAATCCTGAAAGTGCACTAAAAGTGAAAATGTCAATTTTTAAATGACTAATTGCCGTGCAACAATATATGAGAGAAAAACACCCAAAAAGGCTCTGAAACAGCAGGCAGAAAGCAGCAGAAATGAGGCGCCAACACAGTGTCCTAGCACTGGGGAAAAGGGCTTCCAGCTTCCCAACCATAACTCGTGTTGCCACTGTGCTCAATCGATTCCTTCAATGCAATCTAGCAGAGCTTAACAGTGATGAAAATGTCTCCTTCTCACCATCCAATATAGGAGACAGACACAGAGATTGACACAGGAAAAAATATTGGAGAGGCAGGAGGTGATTCATGATGGGAATAGGAAGGAACAACGGTGCCGTAAACACAAGAAACTGTAAAGTTATTAGGTGAGTGTTTGTTCTGCTCAGAGATGAGTGGAGAAGATCCGGTTCACTGTTAGTGTGTGTTCGTACATGTATGGCAGAGAAACCAACAGCTGTAGGTGTTGACTCTGTCGATCTGTCGGTTAAAGTTCACCCAAAAATGAAGATTCTGTCATTTTCTACTCACCCCCGAAAGTCGGGTCCACAGCACATTTCTGGAGCTTCACAGCAAAACAGTGCTGCCGCAACAACAACTGAAGAAGATGGTGACTTGTTTTAAAATGTAAACAAACAAACAACAAAAACATAAAATGGTTCCACAAAGCTCACCCAGCATAATCCAAGTCTCTAGAGGCCCTGAGATCCCCAAAAAACATTATATACACCATTTTCTTAGCAGAAATATTCGCTGTGGCTGCTAAACTAAAAGGTGGGAACAGCTACTGAAGTGGTTGACCCAGCTGGATCGCACATCAAGGGTGTAAATAAAGCTGTTTCCTGACTTTCCATCAGCAAGAGGGTGAGTTGATAATGACTGAATTTTTCATCTTTAGGAGAACCTTTCTTATAATATCTTTACTTAATGAAGAGACAAGAGGAGAATGATGAGGAGTGGGCGTCAAATCACACATTTTCATATTCTCAGCTGGGATACACAGACAGTTTTGTGACCTCCTGCTACTTTGTTTATCAGAGCTGAATACATCCATTTCCTCTTCCATAACCATCACCAGAGGGGTGAACTTGTTTTCAATGTTGCTGCTTCATGTTTTATTTCACCTTGTTATTCTTCAGTCTCCGTGACAAACATTAGACATATCTTTGTTTCTTCCAGCACTTCTACTAAAGTAAATATAGCAGAATAATTGCTACATGAGCGTAAGGCTGTACATAGGTATGAATTCATGAAGTTTATATAACTGCGATGTATCAAACTACAATCAAGACACTAGAAATTCACATGAGCAAGATACATTTTGAAACTAAAAAAAGGTTTAAAATAAATGTCGAAAATCATCTCCAACAACTCTCACTATCAGATCTTCAGACCTTCATCGTCGTAAATCACTGAAAAAACTTTTACTATTAATGCTGGAGAAAAATTAGTAAGTCAATCGTCCATCTTGTCTTCCTTTCCACATTTTTGAGACACGTAGTGGTTAAACACACCAATATTTAACAACCATTACACTTTTTTATATATATTTCAGGGTTTTGTAGAGACATTTCTTTCATGGTTTAGATTTTTGTTTGGTTTTATTTTGTATATCGCATCCTCAAGTATCATGATTTACTTTCCCCTTCATGTCTTTGTCTGTTTTCCCAACCTTTTTCCTGCTCACCTACGTTTTCCTTGGACTCTCCTTTGCCTGCCGTCAGTTGTTTGCTTTTTGTTATTGAAATCTGCCTGCATCTGTATCCCCTTTTGTGTCCTGTTTTGATGAACTGTGACAATTTCATGGAAATCTCAACTTCTTAAATCACCACAGTACAGTAAAAACTATCATTGCATATTTGGTGCTTGTGCCACCCGTATGAACAATTATAATGATAATGTAATGATCTAATATTTATGATCTCAATCAGAGGTAAACAGATGAGAGCAATTACAAATCATCACCTGAGAGGATCATGTTCATAAGTATGGCTCAGCAGGTAAAATGTGCATACAAAAACATAAAAGGGTAATTGCTTGTAGAATATCATCTGAGTCACGCCTATGGTTGATGATTTCCAATGACTCCATATCAACTGTATCATTTACAGAATACAGCTTGTGATTCACCGTGTTGAGCATAATAAGGCTATGTTGAATATTATGAATCATTATTATTATGTGAGAGGAACCACATTTACTTCAGCTCAAATCATGTCACATCGTATATTTCCTGTCTCCCCCCTCATGCATTTCCCTTATTTTACAGTCTATATAGCAATAAAAATGGTGTGTGGGCAGCCCTTTCTCCCTTTAAAAAACTGTAAAACATGAGACATGGGCGGTGAATTTATTAAGTAAATAAAAATGATGATTTGTTGGTTGGATGTTAAGGGATGGATGTAGAGCCTGCAGCTAAAGATCTTGACCCTCATTGCTCTGTACATGCCTGGTGGTGATGTAAAACGTTATCAAGGCCTCAGTGGAGTGGAGTGAATTTTAACTGTGATCAGAGCTGCTTAATCCATCTGAATAATTCCTTGTTTGTGCATCTTCAACATCTGAAACTGCTACTATAGGTGCCTTTCAGCATGACGAATGTGTATTTCAAAGTTCAGAGCAAATACTGTCGTGACCTGGGAGAGACCACTTTAGAGTGCAAAAGTTATATGAAGACTGAGGACAGAGATAAAATGGATTTATTTTTTGGTCAAATAAAGCCATCTACTGCTTGGATTTTAGATCATTTAAGCTTAAAATCAGGACGTGAGACAGAAGAGTAAGAAATGCAAAACAGCAACGAGAGCTTATGGGAGATGTAGAAGGGTTTTCTTTACCTCTAGTTAAGAACATATCTGGAAGTAAGTACTGGGGAGAGATTTGAGAGAGGGGGATGACACAATGGAAACGGAACAAAGCAGGTACTAGCTCCTAATATACAGAACTCTAAAGCCCAAGCACGTGTAAAAACGTTAACAAGAAGGAAAGTTTTCAATGTACTCTTCTTAAGTTTTTGGGAGACTGACCACTGGTGAACTTTTACATTAAGTATTCAAGTAATTATTAGAAACTCAGTGTTAATACTTTTGCCCAGGTTGAGCGATAACAGATGATAAGCATTATCCAATAATCCAATAAGAAGCCTGACTTTTAAAATAAGCACTTTTAAAATGCTCCTATTGTATGGTCTGCTGAGTCATTAACCACAAATACACGATTATGGACACCTGGCTAAAGCATATGCAGTCTAACACAAATGTCCTGAAATAAACTGTTCCTTCATGAAAATTATAACTTGCTTCATTATACTTTATTGCTAAATGAAAAAGGCTTAAAACTGAGCATTATAACCCTGTAAAGGTGGGATTTACTGCAGGACTGCTGTCTTAAGCTTCTGTTTTTAGCTGTACTGTACTATACTGAATAAAATGGCTTTCTGATTATCAGAATCAGTGTTTGTTTTTTATCCAATAAAATAAATTAATTTGAAAAAAATGTGCTACTTTGGTTCAGATACACTCTATGATCTGCAAAGTAACTAGTAACTAAAGTTATTCAATAAATGTTGCTGAGTATAGAGTAGAACATTTTCCTCAGAAATGTAGCGCAGAGGAAGTATAAAGTAAAAAATGGCAAACGACAAACGACAAGTACTGTACCTCAAAACTGCACTGAAGTACAGTGCACTGGATCCAGTGATAACCCTGAAGGTTTGCTGTGACTGTTTCAAAAGATCGAAATGAAAAAAGGTCACCAACAAGCAGAATGCCCCATGTGGCCACAATTTGTGACCTAAAGGCAGGCATTCAGTGCAGTGGTTGCAGTTACATGAATATTTGATATGGACCCTAAGATGAGATACTACAAGCTGTAGTGGCTGTGGCATAAATCCACGTAGCCAACAGCACACAGGTTCTAACAGGAGCACAACAACTCTTTGACTTAAAAACAATGAATGTATTCTCCACTTTCTATGTGCTCTGTAAGGCGCAGTGTCCGCCTGTAACACGTGTTGTACTGTTTGTTATTCATTGCAGAAGAGAAGGTAAAGAAGGAACACAAAACTATTAAACCACAGCCATTCCAATGGGTTGACAATGTCAGTCCGTCTGGCAGTTTCACGCCACTTTTCCCTTAACTTTTCCTCTAGTGCCACCATCAGGGCAACATTTTATTTTATAGGTTGACAGGTTTATATGTGGGCTGGCTGTTGTTTTTTTATTTTGTTAATTTGTGTTTTTCATATTTTCACCAATTCCTTGACATGTGGTGACTTTAATCCACTCTAATTAAAACTGTTTGAATAATCCGCACAAGCAAGTAAACAAATAAAGCAGATATTGCAATTGCACAGAAGAACCATCTAATAACTACAGATGTCAGCCGGTTGAGTCATGTTGTTTACAAACTCCTGTGTTATTCATCTGCATTAGACAAATAAACGAATGATCTAAATGTCGCTTCAGTGGGGAAAACACAGCTTTGTGAACGCGTACACTCAACTTTCTTATAAATGTGATCTATTTGATTACTTGATTTGCATCTTTGCTGAAGACGAATGTGTTCTTAGATTGAGTACAAGATAAAAAGTATTAAAAAGTCAGATTGACGAAAAATTTGGTACACGAGTTGCCAAGTTGATGTCAAATGACGCTGAAACATGGCGGACGAAAGTAAACATTGGGCTGATGGTAAGAAACTCAAACTCTTACCAAAATCATGTATTGTATAGTCACTGTATCATTTGCTTTTCTCTTCCCGGATATTCAAATACTGGAAACAGCAGTCAACGCGTTGTTTAAACGCTCTCAGGAATAAAATGCAAAACAACTTCTTTTAGGCGTCCATGTTGCCCTCACATTCCGTCATGATGTACATGAACACACCGGAGTAGTAAGCGTTTGTGTGGCTGTAGCTTTGATCCTTTTTATGAGGTTTCATTGTTCACGTCTCAACATACTGAAACTTTTACTGAAATTCACTGAATAACCCAGCACTTCTGTCAGCCAAAGTCAGTTTTTCTGCTCTCAGAGTTGCTAAAGTCAGGAATGTTCTTCAGTAACTTCACAGTGCACCAGATACAGATCTAGACATGAATTATTATTTATTATTATTATTATTATTTAAGTATTTCTGAGCTTTTGAAACCCTACATCCTATCCCAAACTCCATTAAATTATGGAACCAGAAGAAAACACACAACGCCTTCTCTTGATTTTCAGCACCTGTCCTGTCCATCCTCCCCCAGCCGCTGCCTTCTTCAACCTCCATCATGATATATCGCTAAAAGGTCACACAGCCTCTTTTAACCTTTCATCTTTGACACCTTCAAGTGTCATCCCACTCAGGCAGGGTGGAGAGGTCGCTACAGCAACAGCCATGAAAAGGCACGGTCCCCTGGCTCCGGTGAAATTGGCTCCATCATCGAATGTGAATCTTTAATCACTCAGCGCCGCCCCCGGGCCAACTCTCACCTCCACCACGTCCACGTCAGATAATGCCATGGAGATAACGTTCCCTTGTGTGTGTGTTTCTATAAATGCGCACACACGTCAGGCTGAGAGAAACTCATCTGGGAAAAAACTGAATTAGTTTTTCTAATGGAAACATAACCATTTCATGAAGTATTTTTCTAATTATCGAAGGTAGAGCTACAACCTGAAATTACTTTCTTGCTCGGTAAATCCCCTCTATTCATTTATTAATCGAGTGCATGTGCAATTTTATTTTACAGAGGTCACAGATACACACAGCACAGCGACAAAATAAACTCGCCTTCAAGAATGCCTTCATGAATGGGCAGCAGAATTATAAAACAGCATCCGTACTGCAGATTGTTCCAGAAGCCTCTTATTAGAGACTGGAAGTCTATAGTCTTTCATGAGCTCCCTGCCTGACTCAGCCATCCGGAGTTCAACCTGTGTGAGTCTGAGTGTGTGTGTAGGAGGGAGGATCCACATGTAATGATTACATCGAGTTTATTCCCACTGATTCTTTTACTTTTCCCCTCTCTCTCCGCCCACATCTCCCTGAACGAGAGCGAGAGAGAGACGGAGAGAGTAAGAGGACACGAGGAGAGACACGTTATGTTTCACATCTCACTTCAAAAGGATCTCTGGACCTTTGGGACGTTGAAGCCTGTTTCCCATCAGCCAGCTGCTGACATAGTCCTACTTATCATTCTCAGGGCTTTGTTTATAACGTTTCATAAACATCTGAGAGAAATATCTGCACCAACAGGCTAGCAGCAGTATGTGTAACTAATACTCGGTATTATAAGTGATCCAATTTTCCAATATTCCATACACTTGTCAGTTGATTGACGGCAGTGGACACATATTTGGCAGCCATTTTCAACCATGTTCCAATCACGGGTGTCAGATCCCCAAAACCTTGTCTATAAATCCAGTTTATCATCATCTTTACAGCTCAAATCATATTAATTATTGGTAGACCGATTATTGGCCCTGGCAAGTTATCTTCATAACCGTTAACTGTTAAATCCTCTTGTGATAAAATATAGGCAGAAAATGTTTTTCGACTAAGTAAGATGTTATACACATACCTGTTATATATCAATAACTTCTATCATAATCTGTTAATACCAGTGGACGTTATGCACCAAAGGATATATTCTGCTTTTTAGATCTGCCTTATTTTGTATGCTTTATTTAAAATCACAATCACATAGTCACTGGTCCCAATACACAGAATATACCCTCTGTCACATAAAAAAAAGTGTGAGAAAATATCATTAAATCAGCCAAAAAGTCTATCTATTATTTAGTTATATACTATATATGTAATATTGTTTTTACCTGTCTGGTTATTGAAAATAAAAGGGTTTAACAGTTATTAGTGAATCACTTTTTATACCGTTGATGCATTGTGTCCAGCTCCTTCAAAACAACAAAAATTAAAAAATGCAGTCTAGAATGACAGTCCTGCCTTATTATAATATTACAATAGCTCCCGGGTATGTCATGAAAATAAGACAAATGTACTTTTAATAATTAAATTTAATGTTTAAACTTGTGACCAACATTCATCATTCAAGACCTAGTCACAAAAAGTCCTAAAATGGCTGCAGTCAATCCACGACCGAATGTTTTGGAGACGCTAAATGACAGGGAATTATTAAAACAATATCGTATGGACCGCGAAGGGATTGAAGTTGTGGTTGAGTTGGTGAGGGACGCAATAACGTCCCCAACCAACCGAAACAAT
This sequence comes from Spondyliosoma cantharus, assembly GCA_900302685.1. Classification (NCBI taxonomy): domain Eukaryota; kingdom Metazoa; phylum Chordata; class Actinopteri; order Spariformes; family Sparidae; genus Spondyliosoma; species Spondyliosoma cantharus. Next base: position 800 of record OMLP01036622.1, on the reverse strand, counting down.
CCAGTAACGCCAGAGTTAAAATGTTTGGCAACACTTCGGTGTTTGGCTACGGGGAAAATGCAGAGCTGCAACGCAGATAATTTAGGGATATCACGGCCATTAGTAATCTACCAAACCATCAGCGCGCTCTGTAGACTCCATATAATCCGTCAGTTTATCCGGTTTCCTTTAGACAATCGCCAACAACAAAGAATCAAAGCCAAATTCATGGAAATTGCAGGTATACACGGTGTGATCGGTGCCATTGATGGGACGCATATTAAAATAATTGCACCTTCTCAGGATGAAGACGTCTTTGTCAATCGGAAAAAGTTGCCTTCCATCAAAACACAAATTGTCTTTGACGCACGTTACAATACACTGACATTGTTGTGAAATGGCCCGGATCAACACACGATTCCCGACTTTTAATGGAGAGTGGTTTGGGTTACTTCAACGGGCTGTCATTTATAGTGTGGCAACATAGTCCTATTGGATAATTGGCCTACGTGGACAACTAACAGGGCAAATGCTGCTTTTATTGACAATTCACGTTTTTCATCGCAATCTTCTAGTTTTTATTTGGCCAAAGCATTTTTGTTTGGGGGGGGGTGCACTTAATTCTCTTCATAAATATATTTCTTTATTCAATATCTTATCATAGGCTTTGTCATGGGCTTGTAGGCAACTTCCTTATTTTCACTTCATGCATTGCGTAGCCTAAATGACTTTTCAATGGGCTGCCCTGTCACTCAACAACCAATCACCGTTGTCACCGCTTCTATGTGCGTCCTTATAAGTTGACGTCATCCATAGCAACA
>OMLP01036621.1:0-21640 GCA_900302685.1 Spondyliosoma cantharus | reverse complement strand
TATTAGCTTGCTAGCTAGGTTGAAATAAAGCAACGCTGGCTTAACACGCTAGACAATGACACTGATAGCTAACTTAATAAGAAGGATAAATGAATCATGAATCAAAGTAGAGGCCAACCCGTCCCGATGCGTCACCGGTGCAGGTTGTACTCTGTGTTCTTTATTGTGAAATGGTAGTGAATCTTTTATTATAAGTTAATTATAAATATTATGTTGAACACACCCTTACAGTAGGGGGGGGAGGGGGAGGTGGAGTAATCTCGCCTAGGGCACCAAATGGGCTGGAGCCGGCCCTGATTGTTGTTGTTGTTGTTGTTGTCCTAAAGGGCTCCGCAACGTGATTTCAGAGCTGGTCCTGCTTTTTGTTCAAGGGTTCCAGGGAAACTGGGTCCTCATACTTCCAACATAGAGATTAGAGAACTTGGTACTTGAGCCAGAAATCCTCTCCCCAAATCCTCAAGTGCCTTACAAATCCAAGTTGTGCTGTCATGTGCTATTGACTGTCCAAAATCTTGCCACTCTCCTGCAAATTCTTCACTGTTCAGTGTTTCAGAGGTGCCAAAATTTCATGTTAGAGTGGCTGTTGGGGTCTTGATTTCCTCTCTGACTAGCAGTCTTCTTGCAAGGGTTTTGGTTGTTCCCCATGTACAATCATTTACAATGACAAGTCCACTGTGCTCCTGCCAACCTCTTATTCTGTCGCAATTTTTTTATTCCCTTGGTTTGAGGTGAAGATATTTGTTGATATCTGTTTTATCTCAGAAAGGCATTGTGAGCTGCAACTTTATTTTGTCACATTCTGTTTTTCTGAAACATTTCTTATCGACTCAATAAGGCCTTTTGTGATGGATATCAAGTACCATTGGTGGCAACAATTTAAAGTATGTTAGGATTCTGAATAGAATCGGAAGTCCCAATATATATACTGGAAGTTATCAGTCCTTGCTAAAAAAAAAAAAACACTTTAAAAGACTGCATTAAGATAAGCTGCCTTTTCAAGAAGCTTCCATTTTCACCTGCCTCAGAGAGATTAAGATGAAGAGCACAGTGGCCCTACAATAACATCTGATGCTTTTTGAAAGATAAATGCACCCTTCAGAAGGGTCGGACCCTCAAAATGTCAGTTCATAGATTTAATATAGCATAACCCACTGGCAATCTTTAAGCCGCTTCTCCATGAAGTTGTTGTCCTCATAAATCGAGGAAATGTCCTCTGTGTTTCCTTTCAGGCACAAATGAGTGGCGAGAGATTTAATTTTTGTAAGGCAAAGGTTTCCGTTGAGATACAGCTCATCACCTCAAAAGGGGAGCTGCCTTAATGTTTGCCAGATCATTTACAGGATCTGGGCAACATAACTCAAATCGTATTTTGTTCTTAGGCTGATGATTTAGCCCATTTGGGGAGAGAGAATACCGGATGTTCATCAACACATTTTTGTGAAACACATAATGCTGTCATTATGTCTCCAAGTCAGGGTCATCTGAAACTTGTGCATTTAATGTTTGGAGTATACAGACCTTGACAATGTCCTCTTAGCCCCTACTCAGCATATTAAGCAGTGATGAGGTCTTTTTGTTTAATTTTTTCCCTCTCCTCTCCTTATTTGTCTTCTATCTGCAAATGCATGGAGAAGAGTCCTAGCTGTGGTATTAATACACAAGTTTAACATGTGCCAAGGGCAAACTTGCATTTATGCATCTCCTGGGGTCTTTTAACCTGGAAGATTAGGTTTACATTAATACTGAACACGTTTGAGAATAAGGTTAGCCTGTTGCATCAATGGAAATTGACTTTTTCCGTTTTTGCCAAGACTTAGACGAGCAGATCGATATTACTCTCACGGTGGTGCCAACTTGGCAACTTTCTCGCTAGATTCAGTAACTTTTCAGACCCTCTTAGTGACTTTATTTCTAAATGCAACTAGCAACAAATTAATTAATATTAAAATGTATGAAATAATAATTAATTTGTCACCATGAACATGGGAAATCTCTTAATGTCTTTTTCTTGAAGACAGTTGCAAAATGTGCTAAGGGTCTCCTAAAATGATTCAGATTGGGCTTGTCGATTGAAGTCCTCCAAACAGTGTTCTCTTGCTGGGCAGCCATCTCAGCAAGCTGTTACGCTCGTCAGTTCATACTCATATGTAGTCTGAATGTGATACGACAGATTGTAGAAAAGTTGATGTGATATCTCTGAAACGTACAAATCTAACATATCCATGGCTTTTAGAGATGTTCAGTGCTAACATTCTATTCTGGTGACCGGGCTGAAAGTACAGACACATTCCCAAAGTCTCCCGTTAAGTCCACTCACTTGGTTGGCGGGGTTGATTGAAGGTCCAAGGCTTGTTGAAGCTAATGTTTTTTGTTGTGTTTATGTTTTTCAGTGTAAAAAAAAGGGAGAGGTAGGAACATATTCTAAAATATAAAATACAAATAAGGAGCGACATTTAATGCAGTGCTTAAGGCATCATCTCACAAAAGCAACTGCAACAAATTAATAAAAAACGACATTTCAGAAGTTGTCGTGTACTTCAATAATAATACCACACATACACCTTCATCGATCAAATTAAGCGCTTGGCACAGCGCTTGCTTTTACACATTGGAGAGGTCTTAGGGAGCACTACGGCATGTGTGAAAAAGTCTATAAAGCCTTTTGTGGCTCCATAGGAAGCTGTATGTAATCTCACTAATTGCCTCCAGTGATATCACTCAGTGTCTAAATTGCATTGTGGGTAATGTAGGTGCCAACTCTAGCATTACACTCCCATAACACTGTTGGACTCATTGTGGACAGTTTAAATGCATATAAATAATGCAGCAGAACACGAGATGTCGCCATGTTTTATTCCTTTTAAAAACCTGGTAACTACATTACCCACAATGCAACTCATGAGTGGCATCACCAGGAGGCAGTTTATCAGATTACATGGAGCTTCCTCTGGAGACACAAAGGCTTTACATAAAACGCATTTGGGATGCAGGTTTGAGCCCAAAATTGGTCCTTTAATGTGACAAACAGACAAACACAAAAAAACACATGGCGGAACCTCAGCTGCTCTCCTGCTTGACACTCTGTTTAACAGTTCCATTAAACACTAAAGGGCCTACAAAATCTAGTGATTTATTTATCACTGAAGCATGCTTAAAACCCTGTAAGGACTATTTTGTTAAACGTACAGCTCAAGGTTCATTTGTACATCACAGGGCAACGGGTAGTATTTCACCAGGGCAGCACTCAGGGAAGTATTATCCTCAGTCAGTCCTAATCATATAAACTATCTGGCTGCATGAATGTAAGAAAGGATTAATTACAGGATGAACGAGGATCCATAGACATTCCCATTTTTCAATTTAACTGGATTATCATCATCTTCTTCAGCTCCATGAAATTGCTTAAGCTGCCCAGACTCTGATACACATTTGCCCACAGACACTTATGTGCCCTTCAGTGAGCAATAGAGGAGAGAGGAGAGGGGAGCCATTATCCTCCGCAAGAACATCCCATTTCCGTATCCCCTTCCTTCCTCCTTTCTCACTTTTTAATCTTTCTCTGCCGCCTACCTGTTTTCGTTCTCTCTTTGTCTCTTCCTCCTGTGAGCTTATCCTCCCCTCATGCTATTGCTCCTCATCTCCCTTTATTTTCCCCTTTTTCCGTTTCTCTCTTCCTCTCGGGCCACTTTACTGTCCCACGCTGCTGTCTATCACTCACTTTGCACGTCCTCCCTCTCCCTCTTTGCTATCACGGTTTCCGTCCCCTCTCCCTTCGTCCGTCCTTCCACGTTCGTCCAATCCAATCCAATGAATCCGGTTAATGGGCCCACACTTTGTGCAACCGAGCAGGGCCACGAAGATTTATATGTACCAACATGCAAATGAAAAGATGCATCTGATGCATGCAAACCTGCATGTATGCATATTTTGAGCAGCCTTGCATAAATGTTCTTGCTCTCAAGCACACTCCCAGGAACTTTTGAACATGTCAAGTACAGTAATTTAACCTTATTTATCTCTTTACTATGTAATTGCCCTGATGATACAGCGTCATAAAGCCAAAGTTCTTGATTTATGTGTCCAGTGATTTGATTGGGTAACCCTTTCAGAGCACTTCATTATGTAATTAGCAGCTGGGTGCAAGTAAATGGCAGGGTGGAGCATATGAGAAGGGACCAGTGGGGGGGTTGGGGCTTTTCCCTTAATTAGCCCACCAACTCCAGGGTCTGAGGAGACAGTAAGGGCATCAAAGAGCATGTGTAATAAAGCCCATAACTTACACTACCCAACCCAAGCAGTGAGCAGGGAATTTCACTATGGGTCTTGTCTTTTCTGCAGCCGCTGTATCTCTCCATGCTGCAGAAGTTTCTGTACCGTACCTCAGTCTACACGTATATCTTGGAACTCAGTCGGCAAATCTTTGGAAAATTGGTAATTTGTTTATAACTGAGCTAACAAGCTAACAGTAGCTAGAGTCATGGATGTATAAAAAGAATACAGTTAGCACTTACTCTGGTTATATGCTGCATGTATTGTTGGGAGTATGAATTCAAAGTGGACGATTTTTATGAAATGCACCTTTAATGAATAGTTTCTAATTAACCATAAATGTAGGCCTACTATTAATGTATGATTATAAATATGATTATATTATAAAGTGCTACCAGAAAATTATAGTAACTTTATTTTAGTCTCGTGACTGACTTTTGTCATGTCCTTGAAGCTTTTGGAATAGTTCCTCATTATTCGTTCGGCTTTTTCCTGTTTTACATTTCCATGAGCCACTACACATTTGCAATTAACTTAACCCACACAGAAGACTTTTTGAGGTAATTGAGGTAAAAACCAGGGCCCTAAGGGGACCGCTGAGAGCTTGACTGGATAAGAACAAAAGGTCATTGAAAGACTTCCCTCACGCTCACACACCATTGTTCCCTCACTCATGAACAAGACCCCAAGATACTTGAACCTCCTCACTCGGAGCAGCGACTCACTCCCAACCTGCGGGGAGCAATCCACCATTTTCCAGCAGACATCAATGGATTTGACAAAACAGGTGCTGGCTCTCATTCATATTGTCAGTCCATAGTGCGTTCATCTGATATTCTGTGATCCAATTCCAAAAGTGCCAACCCAAGACGAACCTTATATTCCTATTTGGAAGTTTTAAGAATAGCTTTGCAAAATAAATTGTTCAAGGCACTATTGTGCACTCGACACAGACACAAAAACCTTTTGTAAATTTAAATTGCACAAATTTTGATACCAAGCTTCCAATTTCTTATACCAGTTTTATTTCTGCCCCATTGCAGTTGTCAGTCGGGCTGAACCATGGCACAGCAAATAGTTTTCCATGTTCAAACATTACTTTTTTGGAAAACAAAAATGATGCCCTATAAAGAGGAAATTCTACAACCTATATCCAAAACTATAGAGTGGTCCTCTAAGCCATCTGACTGATAGCCCTGTGTTTTGCATGCTGCATACCCTTTAACCTCAACCATTAAAAGTGCATATTCCCAGTTCTGAAAACACTGATTGGTAAGACAGAAATAGAGTGAGTATAATCTGACTATTTCTGTCAGCATCGATTATCTGAATGAAACCTTTTTTTTTTTTTTTAAAAACCCGTCTCTATGGCAAACAACAACCCCAGGGCTAGCACGTAGGGTACGACATTAATAAGCATAACTAGCAGTTGTTAAAAGATAATCTTCTTCATCCAGCAGGGGAAACCACATTTTGTAGATGTACGCTAAATTTTGCACCGTGATATAGTTGGCGGGTTTAGTTCATTCGAAAATAAAATAGTTCCTACATGAAAGTGTTCTTAACAAGGTCTTAATGAGGATTCTCTTGAGCAACTGGGTCAGGATTCCTGGGAAGAGACATTGCCGTTTGGTTTTTCAAATGTATTTTTTCGGGGCTTTCAGTGCCACGATCCAAGTGCCAATATAGTTCCATTATATTCAAGAGAATGCTTCAAAACTTGGCAACTCAGACCAGAACAATCTAGATGGGTGAATAACACTACAAGTAAGGAGGCAAATGTGAGTTTATATTTTTGGGAGTGAACTACCCCTTTAAATGTAGATAAACTGTTGTAAAGTGCTGTATGTTTACACGACATAATAAAATTATCTGTGGCTGATTTTAATTGGAAAGTCTCCTCACATCCTCTTGTGCCATCTGCTCACCTCCAAATCAAATTGTCCGTGCTAACATCCCCAATCACGAAGTAACAAATTCAATTCGCAGGATACGGATGCTACACATTGATCGTTCGTAAGACGTCTTGAAATCCAAATGTCTCTGCTTAAACGACAACCAAGGAGTTTTACAAACAATCCCTCTGCATGCCAGAGGATTACTCTGGCATGTGACAAAAACAAGACAAGTGTCTCTGCAAACAGCTACATCTGCCTATATCCTCCCCTCTCAATCTGTATTATGTGGCAGAGCTGATGAGCTCTGTGGCATCCACATTGAAGTCAGATCACAACTAAAAAAAAAAGCTGTATCCTCACTCTTTGTATGATCTCAGTCTAATGAGCCTGGAAACAGCTACCAACACATGTTTTTTTGAATAATAGATGTGATGTGCCGGTGGCTCCACCACCACCACCAGTCTAGCATCACCGGCCATGAGTGGAGTGGATCCGAGATACAATAACAGCTACACGATGCATCAGCCGAGAACTAAAGCAGAGAAGAATCTTTGATCCATAGACGCTCGAATAATCCGCACCTATTCTGAGAAGATAAAATATTAAAGTGTGTCTCAGGAGTGCGATGGCGCCACATGCATGCCATGAGGACACATGTAGAGAACAGGCTATCTCTCACGACCTTTGATCCCTCAAGCCCTTAATCCCTGAGATGAGTTGTCGTTCGGTCCACTGGACTTGATTTGTAGCATCTGTCATTTCCTGTCCAAGCGCACGTTACTGTGACATTATCTGAAAAATAAGCAAGCTCATGATTGCATCTTCCTCTCGGACGGATCAGTCGCCGCAGGCTGTAACAGGAATACATCATGTTTTATCCTATTTGCTGGTAGTGGCTCTGCTGGTAGTCACTCCATATTCCACTGGTCTGGTCGCTGTGATTAAGTGTCTTTTTGTACACTGTGTACAAGGAGTTCTTCATCTAGCTGAGGGCAATGATGAAAATCCGTTCCTGGTGAGAACTGTTAACAGTCAATTATTCACCTGTGGAACAAAAAAGACACCTCTTTGGAACAATCGACTCATGTGGAGGGATTTGGTGTTCCTGCGTGGCTCGTATTCGTGTAGACCAGATGAACGCTCAAACAGTTGGCTGGGTGTCATTTTTCAAGAGACTTGTTGTTCTCTTGCGAAACATTATACCACTGATTTGGCTAAAACTTTTTATTGTATTTATCTGGTTTTTCACAGGTAATTGGTGTAATTTGTGTTATGATTCATCCGGTCTGGACTTTTTAACAATACTTCAGCCAGAATGTGTCCATGACAAGGATCTCTGTGTGAGAATGAGCGTCACAGAAGCAGCTCAACAAGTCCTCGTGTCAATAGCATCAGTTAAAATTGATCTACCGGGACAACAAACAACAGTAAAAAAGCAAACAACTAACAAAAATTATTTACTTTACTCAGATGTGAAGAGAAAGGTGAGTGCACCTGAAATTTTGGTATGTGTGAACAATTACGGTAAGTAAAGTTAGGTCGAGGTGGAACCGAGACGTTGGTCTGCAAAGTGTGACTAATGATTACACCAGACAATTTGAGTAATAATTTTGCAATTCACCTTTGCTTTCTCTTCCAAATGATTTAGGCAAATCTTTGGTTTTGTTTATAACCTGTCTGATTGTCGGACCACTTCCACCTGTTCCTTCATTTGAATTTATTTTAGCAATGGTGCCGTGTTGTCGGATCTCGGATCACTTTGCTGTGCACATCGTTTTGATACCAGACAGAGCCAAAGTTGTGAAGTTAAAAATAAATCCCAAACTGCACAATTCCTTTAGGATTTGAGTTTGGAGGTACTCGTACTTACAGGTCCCCTCGCAATTGCATTTTAGTGTCTTTTAACTTTTTCTGAACCCTGTTTGGTTCTTGCTTGTTTCAGTCTCACCACTTTCCTCTGTGTCATTTTTTGGCCACAAGGAACAACTGTCCCCACGGTGGAGACACAAGGACATTTCAGATCATGGACAAGGTGTAACACAACTTCCACATTTTCTATAATCTAAAAAGCTGTTGTACTTTATGAAATATCATCTTTTCTGAAATGTGTTTTGACCCCTCAGTAGTTTTTTAAGCAAAAAGCCCCTGTATGCTCCAGACAAACTGAACATGAATATCAGATCTATATTCACTAGTTGCCCAGAAACATTAACGCCATATAAATGCTAATGTTGCTCTGTATCAGCTGCAATGTCAGGTTCATGAAGGACACACTGTAGTATCGTCTATTTTACAGTCAATGGGACCATATTTTACAAAATGAACACCATGGTGTGTTGAAGAAGACTTGAAACTAACGATTTAGGTAATAAAGCCAGTGAGCAGGGTAACTTTCTCATAAGCTCACATACAATCAGACTTCTTTTTGAAACCAGTGGAATCTCACCCTACTGGGCATAAAACTGAGTGCAGGTTTAAGGCACTTCCACATTGGCTTCACATTTAAGATTCTTCTGACACTGTTTCAGCCCAGAAAATGTCCGACGTAGTCATTATCCCGTGACCACAAGAGGTCGCTTATACGACTGAGATAAGGTTGTTTCAGACATTTGTATGAACAACAAATGTTGTTTTTTTGGTGGAGAATCAAATGGTCACCACACATAGGATTAGACCTGTGGAACCTGTGGCATTATTGCACTGAAAGTTTCTTTTATTTAATGAATTATATGTCCTCATATTGTCTTGTGCTTAATTAGTGTATATGCATGTGATTATCAAGAGAAATACACCTTTACATACACAGTCTGTAATCTTTCGCCGGCGCCAGTCCATCTGTTTATTTCCATATTACCATCTCTTACAGTTCATTAACAGGGAAAAACAGCTCTCTGTCTCAGCAAGTATCAACCATCATAAATCGAAACCTACAAGCACCAGCACACCCCAAGCAGTAACAAAACCAAATCACCATGAATGTCGACATGCGGCAGTCCAACATCAACAGATAGCAGCGCAGCTCCTACGGCCCCCCGTGAAACAGGCACGTTTTTACACTGCCGTGTTATTAGTGAAATCATTCATCTGTGACTCCGAACTGGCCTCAGCAGGGATCTAGCTAAACTGAGTGCATGTATCACTTCGAAAGCAGCAAACATGGAACACTCATTGGCCTTTTTCATTTTCTAAAATGTATCGATCCCTTGATCCCCATGAGCCCACGTGAGCAATCCATCAGAAGTTGTTGGGGTTATTCAGCCTAAATTACAATTGATCTTTTAAAAGTTGACTGCGGGACACCGGGGAGCAAAAGGACATCTTTTCCAGCTCAAGGAGAGCTGCTTAAGTGAGTAATATAGGAGGGACTCATGCTCTGTCAAGTGAGCACCTCCTCAATTAGAGTTAAGCTTAAACATCAATGGGATCAGAGGAGTGGATTTGACTACTCTTCTCCCGTCCCTACGCATCCGTCTTGTGGCGGCCAACTTCTGCATGCAGCCCCGTTCCACGGAGCTGATAAGGCCTATTATAGTGGAGACTATTCACTGGGCCTATATGCATCGGCAAGGACATTTCAAGGGCTATCCGAGTCGGGATGCACTTATCTATCTGCATTAAAACCAAGGTATTCATCTCCACCCCAGGCTTTGCACTTAACACTCTGAGACATCAATTTGAGAGACGGCAATTAATTAAGGCGCTTTTCTCGGTGTAAACCGTTTCCCGTTCCAATAAAACCGGCTAAAAAATGAAGTTGAACGATGAACGCGTTTTTTTATGCTCAGCGCACCATTAAACTGGTGCACCATGAACACGGGATTGAAATGCAGATTGATGCATACAGAGACTTCTGATACTTTCATTATCTTTTGATTACATTTCCATTTAGAATTGAAAATGATTAGACCCTCTTGCCTGCCGGTAACCACAACATCTCTGGGGTAGTTCATGACAACATAATGCAGCTCAGATACCAATCTCTGGTAAAAACATGCACTTTTTTTTTTTCTATTAAACATTTTGTTTGTGTCTTGGGATGTGAATATCTGGGGAGAGATGGAGTACATGCTTGATTTTTCTCAGCAGCCACTTCGCTCCCGACTGAAATGTCTATTGGATGGACTGCAAATAAAAATGAGTCCAGACATTTCTTAGTGCACCAGTGGTGAATCCCTATGACTTTGGCGATCACCCGACTTTTCCCTGAGGTTAACATTTGTGTTTTTCAGTGAAATGTCTCACCAGCTGTATGGTACGCCACGAAATCTGGTGCCGACATTCATGTACCCAGCAGGATGAACCATAATCACTTTGGTCATTTTCTAAACTTTTCGTCCAGAGCCATCATCAAGTCACACTTTGAATTATTCCATTATTGTGGTTTAAAGTTAGCAAATGTTAGCATGCCAAAACACTAATAGAAAGACTGTGAACATTAAACCTGCTAAACCTTGGCAGGTTAGCATCGTCATTGTTAGCACATGAGCATATTAGCAGGCAGACATTAGGGTCAGTAGAGCGCTGTTTTAAGTAACTTTTAATGCAAAACAAACATTTCCTATCGCTGCAGCTTCGCATTGAAATGCATTTACTGTAACTGGAAAAACACGAGTTGATTTTAATTGTGCAGAAGTCAAAGGAAATAAACATGTTTGTCAGTGAGTTTAGCGCTTACCCCATCAATCACTAAAAATGTATCTGGTAGTAATGGAACAGCCATGGTGATCTCCTCTACAAACTCTTTTTACCTCATCAGGTTCCCCGTTAGCAGTGTGTTTAAATTATAAAATATTGCCAAACGATGGTGGGCGATGTGCGAAAGTAAATCTAATGCGATGGTCACCCCAAGATTTTCAGTGGCCTCCTCCTGGCCCCCTCATAAAACATTTCTGGGGGCGCCCCAACGTACAACCTGACAGAGCCACTAGCATGGCTGGCTGTAACTCTTGTTGAACGGAAAAAGACCACTCCTCAGAAAGGAAATGCTTGATTAGTCATTTACCAAGATGGCTGTGGAGCATGGAAGTCAGTGACTGGGAGCAAATGGTTGAGCAAATCTGGTAGCCCAAGGGGGACACCAGCTTTTGAGTGTTAAGTCTCCATCTGGGTCTCCTGAGGTCCCTGTAGACAGAGAGAGACAAGAGTGGAGATGACGCAGTTGGAGGACGGAGACATAATGAGAAGTCGAAAATGGGAGATTAAGATTCATTTTCTTTTCAAAACGGAGAACGTATACAAATTTTATGGGGAACAAATGTTTTTAAACTTCGCTTATGAATCGCTGACCGGCTTCATGCTGTCAAATCACGACAAAAATCCAATGACTTCATAAGATGTCTTTCGATGTATTATGTATTAATTTTCGGCATTTCTAATACATCAACCTCCCTTCCGATATTGCTGTTACAGTCACATCATATTAAGGAGGCGGCTCATCTCCCCTGGTGCTGGGAGATGATAAATGACGGGTTCCCTTTTCACACATGTTCCGTTAACTACGGAGAGCAGATACGCAGTCTCGTGGAAATTTTAATTTGAATACACCTTGCATCGTAGCGTGTATCTAATGAATCACATTCTTAAACGTAGTGATGTGACAATCGACCTCATTTGACTCGGTGAGGAACAATATTCTTTACGACACACTTCCTGCAGGCTGCACACTCCCTCCTATCTTACAGACCACACATGAAGAATATAACATTACGGATTTCATTAGAAACCAAAAAAAAGGGACGGAAATCATGACATCAGTGAATTTCAACTCCCTGGTTTCATCTCTTGTCTCAACCCAAATTTACTCAAGATTTGTCATCTGGTCCCATACAGTAACTTTACCCAGCATTACTACGCTCATATCACTCTATTTCCCTTTTCATTTCCATTCACTGAGTCTGACGGTGGATGGCTTGAATTGCTACATTTGAGGATAAATCTCGGAAAACACTTCTGTTAAATATAGAATTGTACATCTGTGTACACTTTAATCAATGAATGGTTGGCCGGCAGGTGAGGGTAGTCGGAAATTCTTTTTGTTGGATTTGTTGACCAAAATGGAGACAATACACAACATTCTAAATATGTTCGTAAAAAGAGGCTTTACATATGAACGTAAAGGAATATTTATGCTTAAAGTGACATTATGTCACTTTTGAACCTTAAAATACCAGCTTCTAAATCATGTTGATGTAGATTGTAATTAGCACCTACATTACGTCTGACATTTGTCAAAAATCAAGGACAAGGAGGAATACAGGAGACAAATGCATTTCAGGAAGAGGGGTCAATTTATGGAACAAGTTTGAGGATGAATAAAAAATGTGTTGAACAATTCAGAGAATGAAGAAAATAGTCAAAAGCAGAGTGACAGATGGGGTAAGACTCTTTTGATCCCTCACCGGGGAAATTCACTTCACAGCAGCTGAAGAGACAAAAACAAAGGGAAAGAACTGATTTAATGAAAATAAAACAAAGAAAAAAGCAAGACAAAAATAGAAGAATAGAAAAATGAATGGAATAATAATAATACTGATAATAATAAAGACTAATAAAGACCCTTTTCACCTTTCACATACTGACCAAGAAGGTTACACCCATAGTTGTAATACACGAGTAAATATGAGACACTTGTTTGATATCCCATCATGATCTATTGGACAAATGACATCTCGTGTTGTTGACTGTATCTGTGTGTATGAAAATGAGAGGTTATAAATGTATACTCATGTGTATGTATAGCTATCGTTTGGACTGTATAGCTTGTAAAAGTTTGATTATGTTCGCGGTAAGTGTGAAAAGCCTAGGCGCTGTCATCAGGCCTCAAAAACAAAGAGTAAGTGTCACAAGATTTAATCTCAGCCTACTGTGTTTTCCGGTCAAACTTCTTTCTGTTTTTTTATTGAACTTTTTTGCTGTGTTAAAGCCATTGAGTGCAGTATGCCATCGTTACTGTACGCATATATGTGTATCTGGACTGTGTTTTCTTTCTTTCAAGGTTTGTCTTATGTTGATAACAGACAGAAATAAACCAGTCAATCAGTTGAATGTCCGTTATACAAACTCAATGTCTATGTTCCTACAATTTATGGAAGTCCTCTGACATCTCAACATGATTCTTTGAACCCTTGTTTGGAGTCAGACTTCAGCTCCGGTCTTTACTGTGTGCTCTGTGCCACAAAATCAATGTGATCCTCACTCACCAGGGATGCTGCTTCGCTCTTTCTTACCTTAACTCCTTCCTCTGTGACTTGTTGAACTCCACCCAGGCGCTCACATTCCTCCGGAACACTGCGGCATGCGAGCCCCTCTTATACCCCAGTGAGTTACTATGCATCCTCTCGCGGCTGGCAGCTGGTGCCAAGTTTAGACCTCTGTTGCTGGCACGCACTCATAAACCTGCAGGCTATGGTGCAGTCTTAAACACCAGCGTTCTGCTCCTATCAGCCACTTGTCTCCCTCCTCCCCGCGATGAATTGATTAGTCGGCCCTGACTGTTCTTCACTCCGTCTCCGCAATAGACAAGTGACCTTTTTCACTTTGTTCACAGCAGCACAGTCAATACTCATCTCCTCTCGCATGGCGGACACAGCATCCGCGCATCCCTTTGTTTCCACTGAATCAAATGTTTTATTGTACGTATTAATGCTGAAAAATCTCATCTGCATCTCTCTGTCGCTTAATCTAGTTTTACCCAATACTGTAGCTCAGACCTTTGTTTCATGGTTGCGACCACTGAACTCCCACAAGCAAATAAAAAAAAATTGAATTCCATCAGTTTGATCTTATCCCACTATTTCACTAACGAGAGAGAGAGAGAGATTGAGAATAAATGTAAAGGCTCTGAGTCCGCAGCGTGCAGCCCGCTGCACAGCTGGGCAGCAATTATGCTCAGAAATGCCCACCTGTCCGTCAAGCATCCAAAATGAATTAAGCAACGAGCTATCAATCAAACCTCTTTGGATGGGATTTTCGCTGAATCCTATGAGGAATGTCATTCAAGTCATTAGTCAACCAGGAATTAAATAATTATGTGGGTTTTTTTTTTTTTTTTTTGGCAGACCAAATGTCCCCTGTGAGTTTCACTCAAATTAAGAACATCAGGTTTGAGGGCATAGTAATGTTCAAAGTGTCCATGGCACTGGTTTCAATTATCCTAAAAGAGAGTTAGATAGATAGATAGATAGATAGATAGATAGATAGATAGATAGATAGATAGATAGATAGATGTCAGGATCGGATTGTCACAGTCTTTACTCATTAGCAATTAACCATGAATTAAACAACATCCGCACCGACGGGGAACACACTCCTTTAAAAACTGCGGCTTTGGAAGAGAACCAAGATGACAATTCATCCCAGATCAAAGTTTTATGATTCTTTGTCCGGGTTCGTCTGGTGGATCCGACCGACTGCACAGGCTCGATCAGGCTGGCAAAATAAAACACCCCAGGGATGGTAGAAAGGGATCAGCCAAGAGTAACAGGACAGCGGGTCATTACACACAACAATTGTCTTGCGGGCCGTGGAGCTACAGCGGAGGAGTGCTATCAGAGAGGTGAGTGTGTGTGTGTTTGAGTGTGTGTGTGTGTGTGTGTGTAGCATGGTCACTCCTTAGCAAAAAAACAATGTGGATGGCAGAAAACCTCTTTTTCCTGCTCATACCTAACAAACTCCCAATGACCTGTACTTATATAAATCAAAGGAAAGCAAAGTGAAAAGTGAGTGCTGAGTTCAGACGTAGCAGCACAGTCCTCGGATCGATTAAGAAAAGTATATTCCATTTTGAATGTGCACATGGAGCAAGATCATCATCAAAATAATGTTATCATTTAGCCACAGCTTTGTGATTTTTGAACGTTTCAAACTAAAGTTCAAACATAGAGCTCCTCTGAATTGTCTTGGTAGCCTAATCAACCTCTGAGGTGTATCAGCTCTCACGCAGTGAGTTATCAGTCATCCTTCTGGGTTTAGATGTAGCAGATCATTTATAAAAACAAATCACATTGTTTTATGTGCACATGGAGCTGGATTGGCATCAAAATAATGTTGTTATTCATCCCATCCACGCTGCCTCTTGGCATACGGCTAACATATTGGCGAACACAATTGTCCTTTAGGCAGGACACAGACGCCGTCACAAGTCGCACATGACTCACCACAACAACACATCACGTGATATTTGTGCATGAATGTGATTAAGGCACCAACAGGACTGTAAGATGAATTTATAGGTTCACAGTCAAGGACTAGATTCACTGTTCTAATTCAAAGCCAGTTTGTAATCATTTGTGGTATATTCACAGTTTTCAAGGTAGAAGTGTTCATGACATCTGTCTCATGTGATATTGTTGGACCTGCGCTCTCTTCACCTAATCTCAGCCAGCGAATAATAACACGTGCTACTAGACATCCACCTCATCTGAACTCAGGAAACACGTACCGGGAAACTTCATCATCCCAGTCTGACCTACTGACCCCCAGACAGTCTGCACTGTGGGCTCATGGCCTCCGGCATGTTTAACAAGGAACATGAGCTGTTTCCTTCAGTCTGGCTCTCTAATTAAGCACTGACACGGCTGTTAAACTCTCAGTGGTCCTGTCTGCCCGAGACCACGGCTGGTCTCACAAAGTCTCGCTGGCTTTGCCTCACATGGTCACAAGGATTTGTCAAGAGCGGCAAACCACTGCTATAATATTCTAAGAGTGAACAATGGGTCGCATTTCTACCATAATAATATAAAGGCAGAGCAACAGGGGAACGGTCAATACAGCTGTCATAAGATTGAAAAGAAAAACAGAAAATCCTTGCTCCCTGTAGGGGCTGAGTGTCAAGACGCTGTTATTGCTTTGCTGCTGCGCAGGTGGTGGAGGTCACGCCACTGTAGACATGCGCACGGCTGCTTGGTCAAAAGCCAGATCAAATACACGCTAGCGCTATTAAGAGGAAACCCAGTAGGGCCATCATGCCTGCCAGTCAGAGTGAAGCTCAGACGGGTTGCGACCTCACTCTCTGTTCGACGTGGAGAGGCTGGCGTGTAATATCAGAGCGGGGAGGAAAGAAAAGAAGCCGTGACAAAGAGAGGATACAAGTCTGTCACAAGGAACAGAAGAGGCTGACGCCGAGGCTTTACTCTTTTTGGACCGCCGAGAGAAAAGTCTCGAGGATGATTCAATATTTCCGGTCGGAGGTCAATAGGAGACGCGGCACCCATTGGCTTCTCAGTGCTCCCTCGGGAGTTTTAAACGCCCCTAATTGAGAGGCATTCCTCACCTACCACTCCAACAAGGTTGAGCTGAATAGAACTCCCTGCAGAGGGGAAGCAACCACTCTCCTTTTATTAGGAGATATTAGATGTGACTGAGCTGTTCCGCCGACTGGAAGCTCATTATCAAAAAAACTGCATTACCTCAGCGAGCTGTCCTTAAACACGTCTGTTCACGGAGAGGGGAGGGAAATAGAAAAAGGGATATAAAAAGTCTTTGATAAAAAAAAAAAAAAAGGATTCGCATGCACATTCCAAGAAAGGTAGTTAGGATGCACAGTGAGACGGGGGAGCGGATGAGTGAATGGGAGTATAGCCTTTAGAGCGAATGCAAATCGAGCTCGACCAAAGGATAGGATGTGCACCGAGGGAATGACCCGCTCCCCTCCAATGAATTATTCTCCCAGCCAATCCTCACATGCAAGCAGACGGGCACAGATAATGCCAAAATGGTCCGGTCCAAAGCCTTCACAGGAGGGAGACAATACAAACTCCCAGGCTTCAGGCTTGGTGGCCCACAGTCAGGCATTCAGCAGCGCTCATTATAGGTCTTTTCCAATTACAGTGGAACTGTCTGCACATCCGGCGTCACGCTTATTGGGGAGGCCATTGTTTACACAGGCCGCTCCAGAGTTTGGAGCCTGAGAGGATGGATATGAAGGAGTTTATGTTTTCCAGGGGAACAATGGCTGCTCGACAGTCCATGAGTGGGGTCCAGAGATGCAGGGCTGTTTGTCTGTGTGAACAGACCAAGAGAATAGAATAGAAGTGGGCTAAGCACAGGAAGAGTACCGTCGTTGTTGCTGCCGCTGCTGCTGATGTCCTCACTCTCAGGCAGAAACCCAAGTCCCACCTTTGACTCCCGCATGGGAAAGGAAAAAGGGGATGGAGGAAGACAACAAAAAGGACACCCAAGAATGGGATGAATCTAGCTTAAACCGGTAAGGAAAATGCTCTCAGTTGGAAAAAAAAAAAAACAAACAAACAAAGAGAACACTACAGCTATCCAGAATCACATTTAGATGGATCGTGCTGCATCTCCCTTCGGAATACAAAAGGAGCGGAGAGACGCAAACAGTCAGGGAGAGTGACGAGAGACAACGGGGAAATACAAAGATAGACAGAAGCACCACAGAGATAAAGGGAAAAGACGAAGAGGAGTGGAAAGAAGAAGACAAACACCGCGAGAGGGGGTAAGATGGAGGAAAGTTAATTCATAATGAGAGCTTAAAAAACATTATATGAAGGACCAAGAAGTTAATGGCTACCAACGTTGGACACAAATGCACGAGTTGGTAAGTGGTTTTGAAAGCACCAGGGAGGACATCTCCCTGCTGTGGCGCTCCACTAAGAGGAGTGAAACAGTTGAAGCATGCACTTGAAGGCACTCAGGACTTTTTCAGCAGATGTGGAAGAGGAAGAACGGTAAAGGAAAAAGAAAAAGAAGGTAAAGCGCAGCGCCTTACATAAACACAATCAAGGGTGTGCGTGTCTATGTTCGGTGCATTGTACGACTGAGTGCGTCCACTGTTTTGAGTGTATTGTGTTTTTTCCCCATGAAGATTCACATTGACCTCCCGTCAGCTGTCAAAAGCCCCGCAAAAGCCCCGCAGTTTAAGGTTTATTTTAAGGTTTATTATCTCTAAAGTTGTAAAGTCTATAAAGTTGTAGATGATTGAATCTGGTTGATGATTATACAGCAAAAATGTTCACTGTGTTCAATGTGAACACCTCAAAAACTCTCCGGTAGAACTCCGGTATTTCTGCCAGCAGCTGTGTCGACGCCTTTTCTATGTCAATATGTTAGCCCGGGATTTCTAAGTAGCAATTTGGCAACGAGCTGCGGGGTGGGAACGGAGCCGAGGTGTTTCAGATGAAGGCGCCAAGCCTCGGCAAAGGGTGGGAGGGAAGAGAAGTGCAGGTGAGACAGATGTCCTGGCAGCCTCACACATCCCCCCTCACTCTGTACCTGCGGGAAGACCGAGCAAAACCTGGATCAATAAGTCCTTGTGCCCTCAAACAACAAAACAGGTCTCGTTTTTGTTTTGCTCGCTCGATGTGTCTAATTGACTCATTGGAGTATTTGTGATGTGGTTTAGTTTCAACAAGTTCTTGAGTAAGGGTAGGAAAATATCACTTTCGTGGTTTAAGGTTTAAAATGTGAATGTAGATAGATTGCTCCAAAGCTATAGGGGGCAACATGACCGCTACCTGCTTCTCACCATGCTAAATGTGTCCATTTCATTTGTATTGTATCATTTCAGCAACAAATACGATAGTACACTGAGATTAGACGGCCACTGTTTGAGACCACTAACAGGTAACTGTAGTAACTGTCGGGGCATTTTCCACAGACAGAACCGGGTTAGCCAAAACATCTTTTCTGAAACCTAACCCAAGTGGTTTTCGTGCGGAATCTAATCGGACCATGAGCAGCTTGTGGCGGAAACGTCGGTTGAGTCACATGCGAGGACGCTGCCAAACCCCCGGATGTTTTGAAGGAGACCTTGGGACATCTCCTGCCATGTGTGTGCCGACCAAGACAGGTTAGTTTTATGCATTATGACATAACACTGAAGACTGAGCGGTCATTTTCTGTTGGTTTGTAGAGGTTGCGTTATCGTACTGATTTTATATTGTAAGGCGTTCCTGTTTTTGCGTCCCATCCCCTCCTTAATTTAACTCTGCTCCCCTCTCCCTGGAAGCCTATACCAGCCTCATGGTTAATGCCACTGCGGCAGTGACATCGAGACAAATTCCTGCACATTTGCTGAGCATTAAGCTGATTCTGACTAATGAGGTACAGTATAAGCCTGATATAACACTAATGAGGAGTATATTTTCTTTACGTCTGT
The DNA here is from genome assembly GCA_900302685.1 of Spondyliosoma cantharus. NCBI lineage: Eukaryota > Metazoa > Chordata > Actinopteri > Spariformes > Sparidae > Spondyliosoma > Spondyliosoma cantharus. Next base: position 2,356 of record OMLP01036621.1, on the reverse strand, counting down.
CTTCCTCCCATATCTGGAAAATGTCTCTCTCCTTGTCATGTGTCTACTAACCCCCCCTACTCAATCTTCATTTCCTCCTTCCTTCTCTCTCCTCCTCTCTCTGTTTTCGTTTCTCCCAGTCTTGCCATGTGACCACAGAGAAGGAAATCGATGCCAAAACACAGTACCAGACATTCTCAGGTGAAATTAGGTGCCACTTTGCATTTCAATCAGCCGAAAAAAATAAAGGGGGTGTAAATCGGCACCGTGATGCAGCTCACCCACTTATGTTGAACATGATTGTAGTCTGCATGTATAGTATGCGTGAGGATGTGTTTGGATAGGAGATTGAGAAAGAAAGACTTGATGATGTGTGGGTTGGGGCTTGTGGAGGGACATTTTGTATCTGAACATAGATTGCTACTATATTTAGCCGACATCGTCACTTTTATATTATATATATCACAATTCATACCACATCTTTTTATATCGCTTAAAGGTTTCAGTCAAAAGGGGCATTTTACTGCGAAACAAGTACTTTTTATTCAAACCTGGGACCCATGTTTACATATTTTGGTGTAAATGACTAATGGTTAGATTGTAAAATATTCTGCCAGTACACCTTGTTTCTCAGCTTCTCTGACACCTGACTTCCCTCTCAGTGCTCTCCCAATATCCAATTATCTGCCTAATTGAATTACTGAAAAAAAAACTGAGTTTTGTGGTTGTTCAAAGCAGTGGAAAGACAAACCAAGACTGGTGAGTTATAATGAAATGTGTTTTGCAATGATACAAATTACTGTTTCTGCAAATGGAGTCTGGTGGATATATTTCTGGAGGGAATCTTTTTTGCAATGTTGTCAGACAATAAGAATAATAGTCTCGGTCTGTCAGTGGTAAAAAAAAATAAATAAAAAACTCTTTTAGGGAACAGAATTTGACGGTCGTAGTTGTCCACAAGGATTACTTTGCAGCGAGAAGATTTTCTTTTCAGCAGAGTTATTATATTTATTCTCAATGCCTGAAACTTGTTATTGATAACATTTAGCCATGAAATGTGGCATTCCAGCTTCAATTCACATCACAGCACCGCTGTTGTTTGAATGCATCAGCTAACATTGCTAATGCTAGCTAACAAACATTAACATCGCGAATCCTAGCTTGCTAATGTTAACGTTGCTGAACTCAGCCATTCTCAAATTTGGGTTCTCAGTCTGAGGTAAGAAGCTGCTCTGTAGTCTGGTGGTACGGCGCAACACTGGAACAAAGCTCTTAATCTTAAATAGACACAAATGGATATATCACTTCATTGATTCCTGCAAACAGCCGTTAAGAAAGAAAAATAGTAATAAAAAGATGCTGTTGTTCTTTCACTCACTTTCAAAATAGACACAGGCTAGCCAGAGCGAGATCTTTACAAAGGGAGGCAGTGGTACTTTTGCCGCTTTTGTCCGCAGGGAAGAATCAACACCAATGAAAGTTCCTTGTTTTCCAAGTAAAGGCTGTGAATACTTCATCCACTGTCTTACACAAAACAGTGCAGAGGTTAAGCATATATAATGTAAGCATATGGATGTATTAAATCTTTACTAAAGTAGTCTAATTCAGTAAAAAACAAAAGCAAAACAAAAAACACACATAGCAAATAGTGGATGAATTTTCCAGCACATCTTGTAGAATTATTCTGACAGATTCATTCAAGTCATACGCAGATACCGGAATCAGCAGTTTGTTCTATAGGGTCTCACTCCATAGCAGATAACCCTGCATAGTGTTGGTGAAGAGTTTCAGTGTGGATAGTCTACTTTCACAAAACAAACTAGAATTATTGTGTGGGTGTCAACCCGTTGGTTTCAGTGCTTTGGAATCCGCCCGAATTATAAAGTGGGAACAAATCAGGGAAGCAAGAATGGGAGTTCACCTGATGGCAGTCTTAATAATAATAATACATTTAATTTATATAGCGCCTTTCAGGGTACCCAAGGACACTTAACAAAGTGGAACAAACAAAACAAAGAATAAATGGAGCGCCTGTCAGTCAGCACCGCAGGGAATAGCACCGTCCGTAAACAAACCAGCGTCTGGAGGCCCCGTGCACACAGCGGGGGCGATGCAGGAGACCAAGAGATCCAATCCCAGCGATGGAGCCTGGGGTGAAGTGCAGGGGCATCACTAGGTTTTAAGAACAGGGGAGGCTTAACCCCCAAGAGATGCACAGGATGTGAGCTAACATAGCACGCGAGCACAAAATTTCACAAACAGCTAACAAAGACTGAGAAATTATTTATTATTATTATCATTATTTTGAAAGAATATTACTTAATTACTTGAATTAAAGTAATATTAAGATACTCTTGAAAATATTTGGGTCAGGCTA
>OMLP01036615.1:0-12026 GCA_900302685.1 Spondyliosoma cantharus | reverse complement strand
CCACTGTCAGAGTGGCCATCCTTTGCTAATTTACAATCAAAAGAAAAACACTTTAATTGTCTATGAGGCGCATTGAAAGCAGGCTCGTTGATCAGCTCCAGATGCTGGTTCTCGAACCTGGGTGTCGAGTGACCTGGAGATGTGTTGTAATTCACAGAAAGTGAGGAAAAAGAAGAAGATCAGGGCTCCATTTGGGCAGTTTGTGACGCCGCTGAGTCTGTTTTCTCATCAGACATGTAGGGTCACAGAGAGGGGACAAAGAAAGTAGGTGAGAGTTGAGTGTGAACACAGCAGGCCACTGATATCCAAGATATAAAGACGGGACATGTTCGTATCACAGGTCCAAGTGTGTGAAGGAGAGGTATCACAGGTCCAAGTGTGTGAAGGAGAGGTATCACAGGTCCAAGTGTGTGAAGGAGAGGTATCACAGGTCCAAGTGTGTGAAGGGGAGGTGTTCTGAAGATTGTATGACAGAGCAGGTGATTTGAGTGGATCTAGCCACTAGGGGCGCTGCTGCGCTCAATCAAGCAGAGTGCCGCTGATTGTGTGTGTGTGAGAGAGAGAGAGAGAGAGAGAGAGAGAGAGAGAAGAAGAGACTGAAGACGGTGAGACATGTGTATAGCAGGTGGATGAAGTTGAGTTTGCTACTTTGTATCGGTTGATCCGCTGTTTGTGGTTCAGTCAGTGTGCGTCCAGAGAAACAACCACACACACTCCTTAACCATACAAACACGTCACTTCTGTAAGTGTACGCTGTTTACACTGGATTAAAGTGCCATAATTTAATTTTTTTAACATGTTTTTTCATTTTATATACTATTTTAATCCCAAATTGGGAAATTCTTTTTTCCACTCATATTACACACAGGTGCGCACACACACACACACACACATGCAGTGTAGAGGAGGTGAGCGAAGGGGCTGCCACACATGCCACGGTGCTCAATGAGCAGTGTTAGGGGTCGGTGCCTTGCTCAAGGGCACCTCGGCAATGCCCAGGATGTGAACCGGCATTCTCCAACTACCAGTCCCCACCATTATTTTTTTATTTATTTTTTTTTGGTCCGAGTGGGACTTGAACCGGCGATAAAAGGGATCGACTGTTTCCTGCTTCGTTCTTTATTTAAGTCTTGGGGGAACACTATAGACTGTGTTCTAACAGACACACACTTCGTGATTGCAAACCAGAGAAGCCAGTCTACAACCTTTAAACCTCCATCACAAGAGATATCACAGGTCCAAGTGTGTGAAGGAGAGGTATCACAGGTCCTTCCTTCCTGCTGCTGTCAGACTCTACAAACAGCACTGCTCCCAGTAGACCTCACTGTGCACTGTGCAATACAACTCTACACATAACCCATTTCTCATTTTGGTTTGAACTGACTGGACAATTTTTCTACCAATATTTATTATTTGTTAACAAACAATACACTGCCCACACTGTTTACAATTACGGTACATCTACATATTGTACAATATTATGTATATACTATTACCTTTTTATTATATTGTTTATTTTTTACTATTATTATTGTTTATTGTAATACCACTGTCCTTTGGCTGCTGTGACATACTGCTGGGACAAATAAAGGAATTCTGATTCTGATTCTGATTGTACCAGTCAGACAACCTTTCCTATTTCCAGTTGATAACTATGCCTCATCAACTGAGTCATTGTCCTCTGGGGTTCCCCAAGGTTCTGTCCTGGGCCCAGTGCTGTGTGCTTTGCATTTTCTTCCTCTCTGGCAGAATGAAAGAATGAAAAGCAATTTTAAATATATCTCCTAGCATTGTTATGCAGATGATATTCAATCATACATTTCTCCTAAGCCTGATAATGTTAAATTCTAATGTAAAAATTCTCTGTTCTACCAAATTGCCTCAGCTCTGTAAAAGATTGCTAATTGTCTAACACTGACAAAACTTAAGTTCTTATTTCTGCCCCTTATGGCGTTGTTCTAAGGTGATTAAATATCTCCACTACTAAACCTACCGTCCATCTAGGTGTTTTTATGGGTCAGGCCTTGAACCTTGATTAGCACATTGTTCAGTTAATTTCTGTTTTACCAGTTGAGAAAAATTCAGGCCCATTGTGCCAACACCTTAGTTGGCGATGATTATTCATGCGTTTATTTTCGCACAGCTTGTAACCAGTGACGGCTGGTGGTGATTTTGGGTGGATGGGCTAACGAATGCATTACATTTATCAATACTTAACACACCAGCAACAGCGGCAACAACAGTAGCATCTCATCAAGTTGCAGCAACGACAGTGTATACTTTGCAATAGAATCAGAATCAGAATCAGAAATACTTTAATAATCCCAGGGGAAAATTACTTGCTTATTACTTAGGAAGTGCTCTATGGCAACACTGGGGAGACATACCCAAAAGAATGGCCTGATGCCGAAAATCTCTCTCTCTCTCTCTCTCTCTCTCTGTACCAGAAATAAAACTATTTACAAAACCAAAGCAAAAATAACAGTATTTGTAGAAGAGAGTTGTTTCAGAGCTGGGCATACCTTATTTAAAAAGCAGCTCAAATCAACGGCCTTTCTGTGACGCAAACAGGTTAATCACCATGTCATTAAAGTCCGCTGATTTTTGAATGAAGTCCCGCTCAGTGGACAGCATAGCCAGTGCGTTTAGCCTGTCCTGTCCCATTGTACTTCTAAGAAAGAATTTGATCCTCTTCAGTGTACTGAAACACCTCTCTGACTCTGCAGATGTCATGGGGTTTGTGATGGCGATTTGCGTTACTTTCATTGTTCATATTCATGCTAACGCCCGCCATACTACAGTTGCTCACTTCCTGCTCTCCACGTTCTACTACAAACTAGCCTCACTGTACTGTACAGTGGCTACTGCGCTGTGATTGGTCGAAGGTCAGTCTTTGGGCTGAATTAATTTAGCCCAAATGGGCAGCATATGAAGGGGGCGTGTCAGGGCACCTGTCAATTAAACGTCAATGGAAGCTTACGCTACTGAGTTTGGGCTGAATGAATTTAGCCCAAATGGGGGCATGTCACGACACCTGTCAATCAAAAGTGAACGGAAGCTTATGCTACTGTGCTTGGGCTGAATACATTTAGCCCAGTCACAGGAAAAAACACAAGATATATCATATATCCTGGGTTTTTTCTGTCACTTTTTGGTGCTGTTGCTGCTTTAGGTTCTACCAAAATTTAAAACAATATGTTCTAAGGTTTTTAATAATGTTTTTTCATTTTTGCTGTAAAAGGTAGGGAGGGCTTAGCCCTGTTAGCCCATATATACCAGTGTGTATATAGTGAAAAGAGAGTTACAAGCATATGGTATATATGCTTGTAACTCTCTTTTCACTGGTCTTGGCAAGACATCCAATAATCACTTGCTAGCTGCACAAAATGCTGCTGCAAAACTCCCCTGGCTGCCCATCACATTGAAAATAAGACAAAAGTAGACTGTAGGAGTATCTCCTGCGTTCTGGAACTCTTTTCCCTTCCGACATTAATGACGCCTTTAAAAAACAGCATGTGAAGTGTCCTTGTTTCCTAGAGATCAGTACAAGACCATTCAAAATCCTCCTCTACATTGATACATATGCATTCCTTATGTGACTTATATGTACCTTATTAACTCAATACAAAACATTGTCTTTAGTTCACTGAAATGTCCTCTTCATAGCAACACCAATGGCCAGGACCCCGACTTGCTCAGCATCAAGGGGTTCTGACCTAAGGTCCTGTCCTGTGCTCTGCTGCAGACAACCCATGGCGCTGTGACTGTGCTCTCCACTGGCTGAGGAGCTGGATTGATGAGGAGGGCCAGCGGCTGCTCAGCTCTGCAGAACGTCGGCTCGTCTGTACAGAGCCACCACGCCTCTCCCACCTAAGCCTTGTGGAGGTCCCCCTCAATAGCCTGGTGTGTATCCCACCACTGGTGCAGCTGGAACCCAGGCGGCTAGCTGTGCATCTTGGAGAAAGCCTGAGGGTATCCTGCCACGCTTCTGGTTACCCTCGGCCACAGGTAGGGATAGTTTGCATGCCATTACATGAAGATTACTCACTTGCTTCTTATTTTAGAATGTGAAGGGTGTGAGAGAACTTCCATTCTGATGTCAATAAAAGTTTCGTGTGCGACTTATAATTTATTGAAGTAAGTCATTTGTGACTCATTACTGTCACAGAAAAGGTAGGTGGCTTTGGTCATGTCAAGTCAATTTTATTTACATAACACCACATCACAGCAACACTTACCAAATGACACTTTCCATAGTCAGCAGGTCAACATGAGACATAGAGCAAGCATTTGGCCACTGCCAAAGAAAACCTGCCTTTTACCCGGCAGAGACGTCATGCTTAGATTTCTGTTAATCTGCTACTATCAGCTGCTGATATTATAGAGATATGATCATTTATCATTAACTACAGCCATAGATAATAAAGATAGACCATCAACAACAGACCAAGAGACCATCTGTCCATGTGATCACACCAGCCACGATGTCCATTATCATGATCATGTTCAGACCCAGTTTACTCAGTAGTCATTACTACATTATTACATGAGTAGTCAGTAATCATGGGTCAGACCACACCTATCCTCAAACTAAGTTTTCATTTTGATCTCAACTATACACCATCTCTCTGCCAAAAAAATCGCCACAGACAGACTGACTGACTGCTGATGTAACATCATTTTTTTTAATGATTTATTGTGGAATTACAACTTTCTTAACAAGGTCACTGATTATGAAACACTACAAATCTTTACAGGTGACCTGGAGGAAGGCATCCCAGGGTAAAGTGGTGCTTTCTCCCAGAGGCCTGGTTCAGGAGCTGGGTGCTGGTGGAGGTGCAGTGGGCAGAGCAGAGGAGCCGTCAGAGGAAGGCAGAGTCAGTCTGCAGAAAACTGAAGGCGAGCGCTTCGACCCTGATACTGGCAGTGGAATGTTGTTTCTCAGTAATGTGACTGTGGCTCATGCAGGTTTCTATGAATGTGAAGCCTGGAATGCAGGGGGTGTGGCCAGGGTGACCTTTCAGCTTGCCATCAACTCATCTACTTCCTCCTCCTCCTCCTCTTCCTCCTCCATCTGGGCCACATGGTCCCAGGTGTCCTCGCCATTCTCCCCCGCCTGGCCCCGGCTAAGGAGCCATGGTCCTGCATTGGGCTCAGATGTGAGTAAGGAGCCCCTGTACGCTCTGGGCAGCATGGCCTTCAGCTCTCTGGGAGCTGCCACTCAGACTGCCATTGCTGTGGGCATCAGCCTGCTAGCTCTGACTGCTCTGCTGTTGGTCGCCATGATCTACAGCCGTCATCACCAACGAGAGAAGGAAGCTGATGGAGCTGAGAAGGTGTGTGTCTGTTTGACTGTACAATTTATTACATTTATACATTTAGGGGCGGATATATTTTTGGAACAACACAAGGTTTGATATGCATAACAAGCAATTGTTTTCTGACATAATACATTGATGAAAGCAGGCTATTCACAGTTTGCAATCTTTAAACTCTAAACCTTTACTTTGGGTCTATGATCTACTGTCTGTGTGAGGCTTAAAGGAAAAAAGAAACCTTTTAAAGCGCACTAGGTAATATGAACTCTAAAGAAACATCTAATACCAGCCAGTGCACAATGCAGCAATATCAACCCAAGTACAGCTGGATACAGATGACCACCCTATGGACATGCAGACTAGTAAGTAAGTCACCAAAACCTTATTCAGCTTTTTTTAAAACAGGGTTACAAAGCTCTTCACTTACAAAAAACAAAAACAAAAAGAGAAGACATCAAAAAGCATGTGAATAAATATTTAAAGGTCCAGTGTGTATGATTTAGGGTGTTATAGGGGAATCTTTTGGCAGAAATAGAATGTAATATTAATTCTTATGTTTTCATTGGTTCATGAGTTCATCTGAAACTAAGAATTGCTGTGTTGTAGTTACCTTAGAATGAGCTTCTATAGCTACAGAGGGAACAGGTCTGCCATGTTGAGCCATATTGTGTTTAAACAGTTCATGGCACATGGAACCAGTCCATTTTGCCAGTTAAACGGCGGTGCATCTTGGTGCAAAGGGGTTTTATTTATAAATAGCAATTGGTGTGTTTTCAGGCAGAACATAAATTAAACCAATCAGAGCTTCATCTCCCATTCCCTTTAAGAGCCAGGTGCACCAGGACCTGGAGCATTGCTATTAAACAGTGGCACTCATGTCCACTGAGGGACAGGGATGTGGTCTTCAGCTGCTGGACCCTCTGCCTCTCATAATCATCTGTCCCATCAACAACTCTGTTTGACTGCATATGAGAAAATAAACTGAAATTTAACTGAGGAGGAGGAGGAGCACTGCTGTGTCTTCTTTAATGAAGAAAATTAGTTTAGTTTCCTCTGGAGGGTTTCAGCTCTCCTGTCGAGTTTACAACAACAGCTATCAGTGTTGCTGATGTGCCACAGTATTTGTGACACTAACCTACTCTACGCATGGAAACATTTCAAATAACTGAAAGCAGCTTCTCCAATCATAAAATCAGAGTGTATGGGTGTTCAGAAACTGCCTTTGTAGTCGTATCTTATCTGAATAATGAGTCTTTTAAATAGCAGTAAACTAGATAGCGCACCTCTTTCATGGCTTTATTTGACAGGACAGCTTGAGAGTGACGAGGGATGGGATGACATGCAGCAAAGGGCCACAGGTCTGACATGGACCCTGGGCCGATACAGTGAAGACACAGCCTCTGTACATGGGGCGCATGCTTCACCAGTGGAGCTACTGGGGCGCCCAGTACAAAAGTACATTTGCTATTTGAGATCAATCTTTCAGTAAGGCACAATTTGGAGGTCTGCGGTTGATCAGCTGATGCAGATCAGAATCAGAATCAGAATTTCCTTTATTTGTCCCACAAACGGGGACTTTTCTTCATCACAGCAGCCAAAGGACAGTGGAATTGTAATAAACAAATGATAAGACATCCGGGCAGTGAGCTCATTTAAGTCAAATCTGATTGTTTTAGATGGACGGGCAGATAAGTAAGTTGTAATAAGCTGGTTTGAATACATGATATAATCTATTAATTACAAAACTTTGATGGATAAACATCTCCTTACCTGGCATGATAAAGTCTTTCCAACATCTTACTTTCTCCTATTACAATGAAAACATGTGACATTCAGTTCAAATGCAACATTTCTAATAATAATATAATAATGTATAAGTTGTACCCTGTTACTGATGAATGTGAATTGTAACCTGCAGGAGGAGAGCATCCTGTATGTGAACGACTACTCTGACGGCCCCACCACCTTCGCCCAGCTGGAGGAGTACCGTGATGAGCGTGGCCATGAGATGTATGTCCTCAACAGGGCCAAGCCTGTGCTGCCTCCTGCTCCACCCACAGCCGTCTCTACCGCCAACCTGGGATGCCCCGCTCCATCTGACACCTCCAGCCATACCCTGTCCTCAGGGCCAGGCCAGACCATGAGTCCAACTCTGGCCCCCAACAAACAGCAACAGCAGCAGCAGGAGGGCGACATACGGACCATGAGGAGAATGGCGGGGGAGGGTGGGGAGGCCGAGCCTGTGATCACATCAGAGGCGGAAGGGTTGTTTCTAAATCACACAGGTCTGTTCATGGACTCTCAGATTGCCTATGAGATCCACTGCTGAAGGAGGGAGAGAGTCCACTGTAGCTCAGAGGTTTTACGTATGCATTACACGGTTAATGGCAAAGCCTCTCGCATCTTATCTGTAGAAAGTCAGAGTGCCACTGCTGGAATCTACCAGTAACTGACAGAAAAACTCATCCCTGTGAAAACATTGACTTTCTACAAGACTTATTTACCATGACTGGAGAACGTTTACATACAGTACCTGGCAGAGCTCACAATCTGGTTTCATAAGTCAATAACACTGACAGTTAGCAGTGAACATACAGTGATGCCAACATGTTGGTGGTGAGCTGGCTGGTGTGTAGACATTTGGCAAAATGCCCTAAACTCAAAAACTATTTAACTGGTCGGGAACATACCGAGTCACACACAGCTGATCTGTCCTGTACATGAGCATGTCGGTCAGCACTTACGAGAAACCTTCCACCATCTATGCTGTACAGGAGTTATCATCTGTCCTCTCAAGAACTCAGACAAAGCTCATTGTTTTTGTAGGGTAAACATAATAAAGGGGGCAATCATGAAATCTTCAGTCTACATTAGAACCCTGGTGTGTTTTATAACTGTTGTTAATGTCTGGCCAGGTTTTACTTTCATCTCAGTGAGCATGGGACAGCAACAACTGAATTTTGTAACTATTTGTTACAAAGTGCTCATCATGACAGAGAGGGGATTTTAAAGGAAAGTTCTGGTTATTTTCACCTAACCTAACCTTTGTCACACTGATCACTTCTGATTAACTTCTGTTCACTGAAACAGTTCAACTCTGTCTTCACACAAAAGAGATAGAATTCCTAATCAGACCTATCACATGCAACTTCAACAGATCAAGAGCAGAGTCTTTAATATGAAATTGGAGTGCAATACCTCCACCAAGGCCCAACAGTCCCTTGATTCAATCAGGCCTAAATCTATATCTAATAAAATAAGTTTAAATGTGCAAGATCCGGATTTGTATTTGGATCGGCATCAAATTGTACTCACTCCTAGATACCAGCCACCTCAGGATCCATGCATTGTCACCTGAAACATTAACATAAACATTTTGAAAATACCAAAACTGGGTGAGACAATAGTTTCCCGATGTTTCGGTGGAAATCTGCTCAGTGATTTTTGCGTAATCCTGCTGACAAACCAACCGACCAACAAAGGGATACGGACAAAAACATACGTGTACTATATACTGCTATTATAACATGAAAATGAAAGATTTGGGATCAAAATTATTCAAAATGATTAACAAAGTGGGGAAATTAGGTTGTTGCAGTGGCAGAAAGTAACATTTTGAAAATAAATGAGAAGCTATAGAAAGAAATAGCACTTAAATATCAAAAGTGAGGCCAACATAAATTATTGGAATTACTATTCATTCCCCTCATCTGTATTCTAGTGTCTCAGGATAAACAAACTATTCGGATGAGCATTTCCCTTCAAAACACTTAGTGTTTCCTCTGCCAAAGCAGAAAGGAAATTGTTGTGCATAAAGGCTAGAAGAATGGAAGAAAAGGAATGCCTAAGAAGGCGGTCTGTGATAAGAGTGTGTGGAGGATTTTTTCCAAAATCACAATTGCATCAACACGTTGGTCTGAAATAAGTTTAAAGATGGCTAACACACTAATCTCGCATGGTGATACAGTTCTGCTGTCGGTCCACTGTGACTGGGAGAAATGTTGACATTTTAAAGTCTACAGAATTGGATGTTGTAGTCCTTTGTGCCATAATCTCATGAAAATTCATGCTTCTTCTGAGACATGATTTAATGTAACATAATGGCTGAGAAATGTTCTTCTGTTATTTATTTATTTATTTATTCATTTATTTATTTATTTATTTATACCATTTAACATAATTAAATACAAATTGAATAGAAGAAATGGCTTGACTATCCATACTCAACCAAAAGAAGAAAATGACCTTGTGCCCTTACAAAGCTCAAAGAGGATGACATGTTGGTTGTCATCTATAGCTCTTTCTATAGTCTGGTGCATGCTTGAAGAATGGTGCTGAGCATGGTTAGGGATACAACACTAATGCTCTGATACTCACAGTGAGTGAAAGTGAAAGGCAGAGTGGCAATATCAGAAAGCTGTGTTTGAATTCTGCTTAATACACTCAAAATGGAAAATTGGTCAGTGAAGGTTCAATGTTCATTTATGTCATTGGCTCTGGACTATAGCCTTGTTAAGTTACTCAGAGCCTTTTCTGTTTTCTATGCTTTTTTCCACCTGTTAATCTAAAAATGTCTCAGCAAACTGTTTATAATCACAATGATGCTGTTATAATGTGTTGTGATGTGACAAAGATATGTTTTTGGCTGGACATAACAAAAGGTAAATAGTGGACCCTGTCTGGCTCTCACTCCTGGAGAGGGATTGTGACTTTTGTCTAGAGGAAGTTGTAAGAGAAATTCTCCTTGTTGAGGTAGAGCTGCTAATTCTCTGAAGAATTACAAACTAGATGTGATGAATCAGATCTCTTTAATACATGCACCACAGAGAGAAGACCCACAGAGATCTTTCCAGTCTTCCAGATTGTCTGGACTTAGAGTATATATACAACAGAACAGTGGTTACATACTTTATGACAGTTGTTACCCATGCCTTCCCCAAAGCACTGATCCTCTGATGTTTATGCTGATTATGCCTTCCCTAGGCAGTTACCTTTTGACGTTTTACTGGAAAATAAGTGCCTTGGCTACCTTCCCGTTCATACGTTAGGCAAAGAGAATTGCCCCTCATATGACATCCTGACCTGTTCTAACCCTGACAACTCTCCATACCTGAGGTGAAGGGGATGTCCCCTCCTCTCACTTCCTGATATGTTCTCTACCGTACATTTCTGAATGTAAAGCTTTTTATTTCCCACAAAGTTCACTGAAGGCTTGGTAGGGAGGGCTGACTGTCACAGTGCTTATTTCACACATAAAGTGTGTATATAAGTTGCCAAAGACTGTAACTGCAATAACACAACAGTGTAAGACATTGTAAGTATTTTGCTTCAAATCCCTGATCTGTTGGTTCTGAAAGCATACTGGTGAGGGTCCAGGCTGGAAGGGGTGTTGTCTTTGTGCTGGAGAACCAGCTACTCAAAGCACTTCATTAGAATTGCATGAGAGCCACAGGGTGGTACTCATTAAGACTAGACACAGCAGACTTTTGAGGTACAGGAACAATGATAGGTGTCTTGAGACAGGAGGAAACAGTCTTCTGTGAGAGTGAGATGTTAAAAATGTGAGTAATAACGTCAGCTAGCTGCACATGTTTTTAGTACACGACCAGGTATATCATCTGGACCAGCAGCATTATTTATATTCACTCTCTGCAGCAGTTTTCTCATAGCCGCTGTGGTTACTGACAGTGGTCGGTCCTCTGGAGGTGGAGTAGGTGGAGAGTCTTTGTTGAGGAGAGCAAAGCAAGCTTAAAATGTGTTCAGCTCATCCGGCAGCGTTGCCTCACACATGATGGGGTGCTCCTGTGACATTTTGAATCACCTGCCACATATCTTTAGAGCTGTTGGTGTTGAGGTCCCTCTCCAGACTCTGCTGACGTCTCCTCTTTGACTCCTTGATGCCAGTTTTCAGTCTCTTGGTCTGGCTTACCTGACTGAAAGGATAGAGCCCTCATCTCTCCATTCATCCAGGCTTTCTGGTTGGGGAATGATCTTACTGTCTTTGTGATCACCATGTTTGGTTCAATAACTAATTTATTATAGGTGTTCTGAAAAGTTGACTAAATCTGCTGGATCAAAAATATACATACAGCAACTTGAATGATATAATGAATTTTGGTGATTCCACAAAGCTAATTTACTTTGCAACATGGCTGCAGGCAAAATTTCTTCTGAGTGATTCTGTTGATAACAGCTGGTGACTTTTCTGGGCCCATTTTAACAGGGCTTGTGTGATACAGCCATTAGACTCAGCCACAAACACCACAATGAGAAAGTCTGAAGAGCTCAGCATTGATCTGACCGAGCACATTATAAACTTGAACGAGTCAGGAAAGTCACTTGGAGCCATTTCAAAGCAGTTACAGGTCCCAAGATCAACTGTTCAAACAGCTGTCTGTGAGTATAAAGTGCATGGCACAGTTGTGTCGCTGCTACAATCAGAAAACACAAACTATCACCTACTGCTGAGAGGAAACTAGTCAGGATGGCCAAGAGTCAACCAAAGACCACCAAAAGCAAGTCAGCAATGATGAATCAGAAGCTGCTGGAAGACAGGTGTCATTGTCACCTCACCTACTGTCCAGCATGATGCTGGTAGTATTATGCTGTGGGGCTGTACTGCTGTCAGTGAATCTGCTGCTCTAAAGAAAGTAAATGGAATAATGAAGAAGGAGGATTATCTCCAAATTCATTCATCAGCAGAAGATT
>OMLP01036604.1:17867-52833 GCA_900302685.1 Spondyliosoma cantharus | reverse complement strand
TGTTGTTTGTTGTACTGTATTTTATGTATATTTGTTTTACGGACTCCCATCTCAAGTGGTTTATAAATTAAATAAAATGCCAATTTAAACAGATATTGAATGACAATATAGTTAAAGTTTTAACAACAAGACAAGCTCTTAATATTAATAGACACTTACATAAGCACATTATAGTGTTATAAACCCTATATTTAATGTTTTTGTGCTGATAAATAAATAAATAAATAAATTAGGCATTATGTTCATACATACATACTTGTTTTTTCCTTATTAACGGTTTTATTTTTGTATCTATTTTGTTTCTTTTACACAACGTTAAGAGGTTACAAGATAAAACAAAACTACATTTAAGTCCTTTTGTGTGTCATTTTAAACGGTTTCTCGACATCGTTGTAAATGTGGGCCTGCCCCCAACAATGATAAACAAAAACAGGATATAAAACCAAACAATACAATTAGTTTTTCAATTGTGAGTAGCGTTTTAATCTCCAATGTGAGTGATCATGTAATGTTTATGCTACAGGCGCTCATTTAAATCATATAGAATTGTAAATTACATCCATATGATGACAAAAAATAACAATTATAAAGCACTTTTCATCCAAAAAGCAGGAAGTGTTTTTCCCAAGTTAGGAAAATTTACAGCAACAATGATCATATAACATCATGAAAATAAAAGAAAATCTGTGTTTTTTCGTGTCTTACTGTTGCTACTGAGAAAGTGATTTCAGCAGTACCTTATCCAGGATGTATTTGTTGAGGTAGGGCATGTAGCCATGATTAGACACCGGCCCGTCATCGTCATCCTGGAAGTGCTCCTCCAGAGCCACGGGGTCATGTGGGATGTTCAGCACAGTGTACAGGTTGTGAGAAAGCACCTGAACGAGCAACACAGGGAGCTGTCACATCACATTTCACAGCATAAAGGTGAGCACCACATTACATCATGCAGCCACACAAACACAGGCACAGACAGCTAGTCCTCAAACCACTGAGCATGTCAGGACAGCTGTCTGCTATTTCCCTGGATTCTTCCCTCCTGTGGGGGGTTCAGTCAGGCAAGTAGGAACTGGACAGAAAGCAACATGAACAGAGGACACACTGGTGGGAAAGATGGCAAAGTAAGACCTCTGATTGTTGCTCTTTGTCATGCCTTACTTATTGGAGCCATGACAGTGGGGAGATTGTGTCAATAAGTGTGTTTCTGGGCCACAGGGAGAGCTTAGACTTTGAGCTTGAAGCTGAAACTGGCCTCACACCTCCCTCGCCTCCAATCTGAACAGGTTACGTGTCTGTTGGAAGAAGTCTTCAAAGCTTGTACAAATATTTGGCTTTTCCTCGGATTTCAAAGTTGACTCATGTCGCACCACTTTACAGCATATAAGGACAACTACCCTATAAAGACTGTTGAGCTTTGGTTTGATTTAAGCCAGAAAGAAAAAAGGTTATTTAAAGGAAAAAGCAGCGCTGTTTTACACAAAAGTGTGTTTTCTGCTCTCCAGTGGACGCCCCTCGGTCTCAGTTTCCTGATCTTAAAAAAAAAAAATGCCCACAATCTTTCCCTTCTTACCTTCAACTGCGACTTGGACACTTTCCCGCATTTCTCCACGTCCAGCGACGTGAAAGCGTACCAGATGGACTTGAGGAGTTCGGCTCTTAAGTCCATTTCGGAGAACTTCTAGCGCGCAAAACATCTACATTTCCAAGCGCGGCGCGGCGCTGCGGCTTTTACGCAGCGACTGGCGAGCTGTGGTGGTGGTGGAGGAGGATCGCCTAATAAAATGTGGGGCAGAGTACAGACTGCTCTGCAAACTGCAAGGGACCAAAAGGAGTCAGATGTAGGGCAGACTTAAAGAGGCGGAGAGTAGAGACCGAGGCCCACACTTTCTTTCACAATACATTCTTTAAAATGATTATTATTATTTTTTTTTTAAATGTCAAACACCAAGAGAAGTCTGTTTTACAGTCTTCTCAACAGACCTTTTCCTGCCATCTGCTCCAAACAACATGTTCCTGAATGAAATGGACGAAACTTACAGGGCGAACGTAAACACATCCAACGCTAAATGTCCAAGGTTTAAAAGATATTTATCCACACAGTGGTGCTGCAGGGTGTATGTCTGAATTCCTCAGATGCTGCCAGCCAAAAAAACAAATAAGAAGGGTTGGTGTTATCAGAATCAGGAGGCAGGATTTAAAGGCACACCCATCTGTGTAAAGAGCCTGAAGACACATTTATTCTAGCAGCTACAAAAATCAAAGATTGAAGGACATCAGGGACGCTTAAACACACAGAAACACCTTTAAAGGAGCATTATGTGATTTAAAAAAAAAAGTAATTGAAAACGTTACATCAATTACTGCAATTATTAATACAAATGTGAAGAAACAACAGTTTTGACATTATGACCTCTGTGTATTTGCGTGCTAACCAGCTAGCATCGTGCTGTCCTGTCCTGTAAATACCAACACTCCTAGACCGGACCGCTAGCTGCACAGCTAACTGAGCTAAGAAGCAAAATGCAGCGAAAGTTAGCAGCAGTTAGCGGTTACTCCGGTAACGATTTGTTTTGGTGGCCAATTCCTACATACTGCACCTTTAAACATCTCCGTAGCTTATGTGAGAAACATTTTCAAGTGTGAGAAGTTACATTTTTAAGATATATTTGAGGATTCTTAACTAATCAAAATACGAATTTGACAACAAATTTGTTGATCATCATAAATCAAGTGTGCTTTCAAGTTTGCGACCCAAAAAATGCAGTGTGGTTCACACGTAAAACCCCTTACTTGAATTAAAATTGTGATGCTTACATCTAAAATAAAGTGATTATATGTTCTTCTCACTGCTCCTCTGTAAATAGTGTTTTCGGGTTCTGGAGACCTGAGAGTCACTATAATTTGCACCACTCTGCCTCCATTTTGTGTCCCTTCTGCTGAGCATTTGTTTTGGCACACCAGAAGTCATAAATAGTGCACATTAAAGCTCACAACCCAAAATACTTTTTAGTCATTTCACAAGCAAAATGCCCCCTGTGGTTTCCCTGACTTAAGGTGTTGCTTGGGCATCTCTCAGAGCTCATATCTTTTTTGTGTGTGATGAGACAGCTGGTGGGGATGCAACAACCTCAGGCAAAATAGGTTAAACAAGGACAGTGTAATCAGACAGAAAGCATCCGCATGTAGGCTAATCAATACCATAATTAGGTCATGCATGGTAGTCATTGTGTAGAGAGGCCACAGCGCAAAGCCTGTCCATCCCTAAATGTTAATGGATGTAGATTTGATCCACTCTGGGATAAAATTATGACAATCGACTTCAAATTTGAGCAGAGGATGTTGTGTTGCACACACGACAGCGTCTCTCTCTCTCTCTGCTGTCTCCTCACCAAGGTCAGATCTAATCACCGTTGTCTCAGGTGGTGGAAATGAGATGTCGTTCAGTTAGCCATTATTCAGAATTACTCGACCAGAGGACCCAGTGAGGATCGACCACCGCCCTGCGCTGGGAATTTATCACTGTGGCACACTTCCAGCAAGGCCGTTCTCATTAAATACAAACCTGGAGTTGTTTTTAAAGGTCTTTAAAATCCAGACAAGAGCTTGGAACCTGTCACCTGTCTCGACGAGGGATATATTCTTTGCTTATTTCCCTTTTAGAGATGAAAAACTCACATTTTAACCTCAAAAAGATGTTTATTAGACATTACAGATGTGCCTTTACCAATGACGCACGGTATGTAGACTGCATCGACATTACACAACAAGGATGCTGTTGCCATTTATATATTTAATAAACTCAAGGGCAGCAGACCTTGACATTCCCAATTTCCCAGTATCTAATCAATATTATATCCTGTAATGAGGCAAAGATTTTTTTGTTTACACATATAGTTTACAGTTTCAGTCATGCTTGTTCGCACTGTTGGCGATTATAAGAATACATTATACTAATGAATGAGTGATCTATATCATACAGTATAATTACAAGAGCAATAAAAAGGTGAGATGAGTGACGCTGAGGCTGACAAGAGGGAGGAATGGATTTGTGTCATCTCAGTGCACACTATCATCGTAAACATGTGTCAGAGCAAGTCGATAGGAGGAAAGAAAACTCACATTCATCAAAAGAATAGTCAGGCATTCTGGGAAAAAAATACATATTTGCTTTCTTGCTGAGAGTTAGATGAGAAGATTGATGCCACTCTCGTGTTTGTATGTTCAGTGAGAGTTGCCAACTTGAAAACAACTACCTGAAGAAAAAT
Organism: Spondyliosoma cantharus; assembly: GCA_900302685.1. Taxonomy (NCBI): domain Eukaryota; kingdom Metazoa; phylum Chordata; class Actinopteri; order Spariformes; family Sparidae; genus Spondyliosoma; species Spondyliosoma cantharus. Next base: position 48,568 of record OMLP01036604.1, on the reverse strand, counting down.
TCAGATTTTGTTGCTGATCAGACATCAAAATTGAAGTCTATCAACTAGCTAACCAGGCTCGCGGTTTACCCATGCTCTCAGTCGTTATGCCAAGCTAACCTAAGTAGCTGCTGACATAGCTCAATAGTTAGCGTACAGACTTGAACGTGGTATTATTTAATTAATCTAAATCTGAAGCAAATACAGATTTTGCATTATTTAGTTAAGTAAATTGGAAATTGTGAATTGGCAACCCTAGGCAGCCAACATATGAAGCTACAGCCATGAGACAGTCAGCTTAGCATAGCGAAAAGCCTGTAAAAAGGAGACCCAGCACCTCTTAGGCTCACTAATACATCGTATCTTTTTTTATCTATTTGTTTTTTGTGCAATTAAACAAAAGACAAAACCAGGCTAGCTAGTCCCCTCGCATTCCCTCATCATGCTAGGCTAAACTTACCAGTTGTTGGCATTAGCTTGAATTTAGGCTACAGTAAAGACATGAAAGTGGTAAGTTATCTTTGCTAACTCTGGACAAGAAAGCAAATAAAGATGTTTCAAAGTGTTGAGTGTGATGTTATATAAGAGGAAATCACATACGATCCAGACTTCTTCTCATTATTTCATGCTAGTAGGTTGTAGGCTACATGGCAATTGTGACGTGTGAATATAAGAAGTAATGTTTTAAATGTGTTATTCACAATATTCAGTCATTTAAAACAATTTTGTGCTTCAGAATATAGATATAAACTCTTGCAACACAGAGACATCTGGATCTTAGAGCAGTCATCTTACCAAAGCACCTCAACACCTTGGAAGTAACTGCAGCCGGTCAGATGTTGGCTACAAACAGCACGAAATACCACAGACAGCAACAGATTGTTAAGCTCTTTTCAAAAGCACCATTCTTGCACAGTGTAGTCTTTGTGATGGGAAAAGTAAATGATGTAGATACGAAACATCTGTTGAACACAGACTAAATCAGGAAGTGGAAATCTGCTGGTGAACATTCCTGTGCATTCAGACAGAAGTGAGAGGAGGCAACCAAATCGAGAGCAGTTTGACTCTAAATGATATATTTTGCATACATTCTCTATAATGAAGCCTACTAATCCATGCCAAATATGTATGAAACCATATTGCAAAATTAGGTCTGAAGTCTCATCGTACTGCCATCTGTTTTTATCTGCTGCCCAGTCTGGTTCCACCAGAATTTGCCAGATGCCAGCTTTACTACTACATGCATGGACAGATGATTAATTTACAGAGACATTTCTCACCCCACCCATTCCACGCACACAAACTGGATTAAGGACGCACGTTTTGAAATTGTGCAGAAGACAGTCAGCCAAAAACACAAGTGTAAGAGAGTTGCAAAGGGTGAGGAGTTTTTTCTTGGCTACTTTCTGAAGTATTGAGAAGGTTTTTTTAGTGGCCCAGACACTGAAAGTAAGTTGATTAGTGTTAGCTTTAGCTCTGTAATTTGATGTTTCTTCCTGAAATGCTCAACAGGAGTTCTAGTTTTTTGAACACACGCTTGTGCCTTTGACTGTTTTGTCAAAGAACCAGATTTGTCATAAAACATTTTCTAATTACCTCCGTTGAATGTTTTGTTTTCACCCGTGTCCGTTTCTTTGTTGGTTGGTTTGTAAATGCAGTTACACAATAACTGATGAATGGACTTGGATGGAAACTTGGATGGCAGATGGGTCTCGGCCCAGAATGGACCCCATTAACTTTTGGTGCCTATCGGGAAAAAGAATCGGATCCAGAACTTTTCCTCACTTTCTTTAACATTGGGAAATTGTTGGTTGGCTGGTTGGTTTGTCAGCAGGATTAGACAAAAAATAATAAACGACTTCCACGAAACTTTGAAGTAGGATGGGTATTTTTCTAACTTAGCATTAAGAGATAGGGTTTTCAACATTTTTGCTTTTTTTTTCTGGGAATAATGCATTTCTTGATGGATAAAAATCAGGCATATTCAGCCAGATGGAATCTGTGAGGGAGTATAATTTGATGGGTATAAAGTGGACGATTTGCCCTTGGTGGAGGTATGCGCTCTGAGAGCCATTCTAGTTTTGAATTGGAAGAGTTTTCATGCAAATCCAAACCTTGAAGGACTCTAAATCCCTGTCAATTGGAATTATCTTTACAGAAAATTAACATTACATTTACTCTGGAAAGACTGGATGCCTGAAATAAGTTATTAGCAACTCTACTATTCTTTGAGGGCGTAGTTAATTCCCGATCCAAACTATCTACAAATCTCTGCTAAAAGTGGACCATTAATGTGCTACCACACGTCGATGTTGTCTCGGTGCCATTTTGTTAGCCAGCAGACAAGCCAGGGCAATGCCTCCAATCTGGGTGAAGGCCAGTCCTAACACAGTTGCGGCAATGTGGAAGACGTTGTCGTTGACCAAACTGAAGACTTTGCGGAAGCAGCCGTGTGGATGGATGCCTGCAGCCACAACTCCTTCAATATCATCTGACAAGAGAGGTCGATTCTTGCAGCCCTTGCGCCTCACGCAGCAGCTGTCCGGTAGCGACACCGAGGTGCCGTTGTCGTTGGGCAGGAAGGTCATATGCTGGATAGCCCAGTCCGAAGTGAGCCAGTCACGCCAGCCCTCAGCTCCGCAACACTCCAGGGCCCGTTGCAGGCTGTCTAATGCATCGGCACGGCCTTCATCCTCTGTGTAGCCAGCCACTGCTCGCTGTAAGCCGCTGCGAAAACCTCCGGCAATGTCTTCTCGATAGAAGAGACCTGAGAGACCAGCAGCTAAACCGGCGATGAGTGCAGCAAGTTGAAAGAACCCGTAAGCCCTAAGGACGCAGGGAAGGTTTGCAGCCACACCAAGACAACCCAGGAAGCCCCAGGCAGTGATGGTGGCTCCCGTGGCAAGAAGGATGAGTGGGGCGTTGGGGTAGCGATTGGCAGACAGCAGCATGAAGTCTGCCAGGGAAATCTGTGCCCACACACCCAGGGTGAAGATGGCCAAGCCGGCTGCCCAGAAGAGGCAACTGAAGGCCAGGAGGCCCAGACGAAGGAGGTGCATGACTCCCACTGGGCGGCAGCAGGGTGGGGCGGCGCCCACAGGTGGAGGAGCAGGGGGCGCCAGGGAGGCCTCTGAGCACACAGACAAGGATAGTCGCTGCTGCTGCTGCTGGAGCTGCTCCTCCTGCTCTTGGTAGGGTGACAGCAGGTATCCGGGGATCGCGGAGGGTCGACGAGGAAGAGGAGGTGGAGTGAGCAGGTCGAGACCCCGCGGAGAGGAGAACCTTCGCACAGCCAGCTGCTCGTGTTCCCAATCCAAAGATCGCCTGCTCGGACTCGGTCGAGCTGACAGCGAGCCGTACGGCAATGCAAAGCTCATGATCCCAGCTCCGGCTTTATCTACTCTCCTCTCTCTCTTTTTCACACACTCCTCTCTCTACCTTCCTCAGCGCCTTTACTCTCCTGCAACACACGATCCCCCACTTCTTTATGACTGGTTATTAATCTGCCGCCAACACCACCAACGCCAACTGGACTGTAAATCACACTGATGGGTGTCGCGTCGTGCCGTTATCTGCATCCGCAGCCCCCTTGTTTCCACCCTATTTATTTGTTTATTTCGGGCTTTCTTTCCACCTGCATGGTCACCAGCTCTTCAAATTCCTCCACTGATAGCCACATCCCGACATCTGCTTGCTCGCTGCTGTTCCCCGCTCTGGTCAAGAAGAGAGGTGTTTGCAGTGGGAAGGACCTGGAATCCACACATGCACCCCCTCTCTCGGTGTGGAGGAGACATCCCCTTGAGTTTTACCATCGTCCATTTGTGGAATTAAAGAAGTGGGGAAATGCAGTGTATGTGGTGTCATTTGTAAGATGTAAATGCAATGTTTAACTTTTTTAATAACGATCATTAATTCATGATACATTTATAGTTAATTGAACTAAAGTTAATAGTTATTTAAGTGTAAAAAAAAAAAATGAAATGCTTTACAAACCATTTATTAAGCATTTGTAAAGGTTTGTAAACATCAGCTGCAACTTTATAATGGTCGTCCAATTAGTTTATAGATGAACTACACAGTATTTAGTAACAATTTCTAAAGCGTTATTAACATTAGCTAATAAACAATATGAAATATAAAATGCAATTTGTTCAATACTTTGGCTAATGTCTCAATTGCGGGGAAACTAATGACATTTGCATCTACTTTGGTGCTGATTCGCAAATGTTAGCCTGCTAACCTGCTAAACTAAGATGGCCGTCATGGTTGATACATGTAATATACAAGCTTAACATTAGCATGTTAGCAGGCTGACGTTAGCATTTAGCTCAAAGCACCGCTGTGCCTGCGTACACAGTAAAGTAGCAGTAGCATGGCTGTAGGCTTTTCGTTTGGAAAAATGAATCGCATGTAATAATTTAAGATCAAACTACTCACAACACATTATCAAATGCGACCTGTACGAAGGGGCTTGCATGTAGATACAGCTTTGTTTTAAGGGTCACAAGCTTAAAAAGGTTTGGAAGCCCTGCTGAGGTGTTCCCTTGCTTTTATTGTTTGTTCGAGCGGTTTCCCCACAACTCCTCATGGCCGTTTTTTCAATGAGCCGTATTAGAGGTGCCTTTGAAATCTCATCCTGCATGTGTCAGGTGATGTGTTTGCTACATTTCCGTCCAGGGTGCACATAAAACTCAATGAGCTGATGGTTATAGAGCAAAGATTAATTATAAACACCATAAACAGAACCTCATTTCCTCGACAGACCTCCACCTGTCTGTGGTAAAACCCCTCCTCTTCACCCTTCTCACCGTTCTTCGTATACCGGAGAACAAGATGCCGTCAGACTTTAGAAAACAAAATCTATTCACATCTGTTTTTTGTAAATCCAGAATAAAAATACTCTTCCTCCCTTCCAGCCCATCTCTCTGGGTATTCCCCTCTCTGTCATCGTGTTATACTCGTCCTTATAAAAATAGAGCCATTTCAATGTGTTTAATTAACTCGCAGGATTTAATTAACTCTGATTGGGCGGAGGGTTGATGGGAGGGAAGCAGATGCCGGGCAGGAATCGCCGGCATAAAACTGGCAGCATCATTAAACAGGGGACCAACAAAGCGTCGTCACAGTGCAGTCTGATGGGAGGGTTATCAGGGAAATTGGTTGCCTATTTTTAGCACTGGGTGTGTTTTAAACTGTCAGAAAAAAAAACCCTGCTAGATTAGATGAGACATCCATGGGTTAGCATAATGGTACAGAAAATGTTGAATATGTTGCAAGTCAATTCTTGACCACTTTACATTTTCTAACATTTTTTGTTATTACTTATCCATTTAAAAATAAATCTGTCTGTCTGTCTATCAATATGCGATACTATGGGAATAAACTGACATCAAATTAAGGGGGAAAAATGTTAGATTGTTATCAAAAGATTGTGACTCAATATGTATTGATATTTTTGACAACACTACACCTGACTGATGCACAGCCTTATATATACACAGAAACAGAGTCTGTGGAGTGAAAAATGTATTTAATGAACAATTTTGTTCACCCGTGAGCTCAAACAAACTGTTTTTGGTGATTTAACCGTAATTTCCATGTTGCAAACTTTAAAGCAAAGTGGAAACAAGAGAGTGAAGCTGCATGTACAAAACACAGATATGTCAAAAGATTTGATTGAAAAATGTAATGATACCAAACACTTGTCTACAGTTGATGATAAAGCCGGTATATTGATGTTTCTTTCGTGATCTGCATTCAATATTTGCTCTCCTACAAGGAACTAGAAAAGCAAAATTTCTAAACCCAAGCATCCTGAAACATTTACATTCTTTTCACAAATTTAACCGCTGAGATTGTCTCTATGGTGCGTTTAATTATTTGACTCCTCAGGCTGTATAGAGTCCACCGACTGTGCCACTTCCTCCTCCTCCCCGTGCGTCTCTGTGTGTTTCTTGAGCTTGGCCTTGGATGTGAACGTCTTGCCGCACTGCTCACAGTTTGGCCTCAGCGGCTTCAACCCTGAATGGCTGCGTTTGTGTCGCGCCAGCTCCGACGAGCTCTTGAACTTGAGCTCGCAGACGCTGCAGGGATACGGCCTCTCGCCCGTGTGGATACGCTGGTGCAGCTGCGCCTCGCTGAGGGTGAGGAACGTCTTCTCGCAGTGTCCGCAAGGGAACGGCCTCTCTCCAGTGTGGATGAGATTGTGTCTTGTCAGCGCGTACGGTTTGGTGAAGCACTTCCCGCAGTAGGTGCAGGGGTATGGGCGGGCGCCGGCGTGGGAGGTGATGTGTTCCTGCTGGGTTTTCTTGGTCTTGAAACGTTTGTCGCACTGAGGGCAGGAGTAGGGCCTGTCGTCCACGTGTGACCCGTGATGTTTTAGAAGCTCTCCCTGTGACAAGAAGGCCTTCCCACACTGAGAGCAGAGGAAAGGTTTCTCCCCGGTGTGCATCCTCTCGTGTCTGGCCAGCACTGACACCAGGGTGAACCTCTTGGGGCAGTGGGAGCACTGGAAAGGCCGCTCGCCTGTGTGAACGCGGAGGTGCTTCATGAACATAAAGCGGAGCGAGAAGCGCTTGTTGCACTGGTCACACTGGTAGGGTTTCTCCCCGGTGTGGGTAGACTGATGCCTCTTCACGTCAGATCTCCGAGTGTACGTCTTCTCACAGTGCGGACACTTAAACTGATGCTTCACTTGATGCACCTGCCGATGCTGGGAACGGGCAAGCAAGGAGTCGAAGCCCTCGCCGCACTGGTTGCAGATGTAGCGCTTGCCGGTGACGTGAGACTTCCTGTGCTCGAACAGCTCAGAGGAAGTGGGGAAGCTCTGGCTGCAGATGGAGCAGATCTGAGGAAGCTGGCTCTCCGCTGAGTGAGAGTTCTTATGGTGGACGGTCAGTGCCCGGAGGTTAGCGAAGGTGCTCCCACACAGCTGGCAGGAGAAAGTAATGGCCACGTTATGATTTTTACTCTCGTGTTTGGCCAGATCCCACGAGTGCTGGAAGGTGCGGTCACACTGCGAGCAGTGAAACGGTCTCTCTCCCGTGTGAGTGAGCTGGTGTCTCCTGACGTCCGACGTCCGGGTGAACGTCTTGCCGCACGTGTCGCACGTGAGGGCCTTCTGCCTGCTTTGTGACTGAGACGCACTTACTTTGCTTTGGGCGTCAGGCTGTTCTTCTTTGCCCTGCTCTGCGTTTCCTTTGGAGAAAAGCTTAATGGATGTAAAAATTTCATCCGTGCTCGAGGGAGACGGCGTGAGTTTGGCTGCTGAGAGGGTTCTGTACACTTCAGTCGGAACACGCTGCATGTGGAAGTGAGGAGGGCTGTTTTCATCTGAGTGGTGGAAGGGACACTGCGAGCAGGTGAAGATGATCGATGTCATCTCGTCCGAATCACCTGCAAATAAAAAAAGAAAAAGACATAGGTGTGAGTAAAATATAAGGATTTATTTGAAAGATTTAAAGATTTTTCTCTCTTTTTCATGTAAAAATATTACCTTTGTCGTTTCCTTTGATGGCTATAACAGAGGGGGCAGCTGATACATCAGACCTGCTCCTGGAGACGGAAAGTGTTGTTATTGAATTTTGTAAACATTTTTTCTTAAATAATTGTGTTTGTGAAAATGGTATTTAAAGAGGTACATGAAATACCAGGAAATGAAGTCCCTACTTGTGTGCAATGATAACAAAATCTGCCTACTAGAACCTACAAAGCTCCCAAATTAACATATTTTTTTCTTGTTAGTTTAATGCATACCAAAACATTTGTATAAAATCACAATTAGTGGCCGGGAGATGTTTTCACAATTCAGTTTGGCGTGCCATGTCCTCCTGTTTTCAGTCTTTATGCTAAACTAAGCTAACCTATCTTAAGTCCAATATTTAATGCTACCTTTCTAAGACTTAAACAACAGAATCTTTGCTCAATCTTCCCTCTGTTGAGAAGATGTGAGACAACTTAACTTCTTAACTAGCTAACGTAACGTAAAACTTCCCCCGATATGTCAACTTATGACTGCTTTTGTACATTTTCGGCTCTTCGCGAATTTCTCCGGCCGACCTTTTGATTTTGAACGCCTCCTGCCAGCTGGGTGGGGTCTTCATTTGTAGACGAGAGGATCGCCGCACGTTAGCTGAACAGGGAGACTGTTGTGTTTCAGAAACTGGATCGTCACTGGAGACTTCTGCCGATTCTTCAACGACAGAAAATGATTCATGGTTGTCCTTCAAGTCTGTACCGGAGGTCGTACTGCTCTCTGCGGGTTGGAAATCCTCCTCCACCTCTGCAATAGTGTTCTCTCTTTTCTCGTCAGTTTGGTCACTTGTGTCATGCTCTTCATGTGTTCTTTCTCCGTCTGGTGCATTTCCCGACCCGAGCTCATCACTGAGGGATGAATCATTGCTCTTTCCTGTCAGCACATCATGACCAAGGCTCTCCTTCCTTAGTGCAAACGTTTTTGTCAGAGTCTCCAGAGCCTTAGCAACATCCACAGTCTCACTTGTCTCCTCTGTCCTCAAGCTAGCGGCCTCCTCGCCACCGGCGTTATCGGCGCTAACAGTCACTATCTCCTCTTCATAGAAATCTGTTTGAACTTGCACTTCAGCTGACTCGATCACCTCTTCTTCCACCTCAGACGCCTCGACTTCCATTTCAGTGTAGACGGCCACGATGCTGTACTGGTCGGCTCCAACAAAAGTGACGGGGTTTACCACATTAGCGTAGTTGTGGATTGATTCCAGGCCGACGGAGATGTTCGTCTTTTGGGAGGGGGGAATGGATAGGGCAGACATGATACAGCTGCCAATGGTGGATGAAGGGCCATCTATAGAATAGAGAACAAGGAGTCACTGGTTGGAAAATTTACAACATTAAGTCACTTTCTCAAAACACCTTACGGAAATGACATGTAGTGCTGTTAATAAAGATAAAGCCGCCTCAGCTCTACTCACGGGGCATTTTCAGCTGTCCTAAACTTTTGTAGTGCTTGAAGATTAAGCTCAGATCTCCAGGCGAGGACTGAACACATTCCTCCAACACAGATGGAGCGGAGCCCAGCCACGCTGAAGTCTGTAATCACAGGGCAGTTGTTATCAGGTCACATGACTTGCAGAGTTAAAACAACACGAGACACCTGGATGGTCAGACTGAATACCTGCTTTAAGTCTGGTACGGGAAGCAGCTTTTCCAGTTTTGACAGCAGCTCCCACAGTAACACATGCAGAGCGGCATCATATTGTTGCCCGTATTCCACCGGGAACACTTCCTGGAAGAGATCATTTAATTTCTATTTACTGGAGGACTTATTAAGAGTATTCTCGAGCTGACAAAATGCTTCATATCTGTTTCACCTGGAAGAAATACGCTCTCTCAACTGGATCTTTCAGCAGGCTTTGAACGAGCGCGATGAAAGTGGACTCTGTTGTTTTCACCTCTGCATCCCTGTACTGCCGCAGATGGGATCGGATGTCATTGAGGGATTATCAGCATTTGTTGTCATTTGTTTTTTGTTTTAAAGGGTATCCCATCATTTTACTTACATCTGTGTTTGCAGAGGTTATGGGGAATCTATCCAGGTGGCTCTGGATCGCTTGAGAATCCACAAAACCACGAACTGAGCCTTTGCAAAGCTCCAGAATCAACTGAAATGTCACCGAAATGTTACTGCAAAATTATTAAAGCCAACATCTATAAATATGATTAATACTACACACAGCTTCTTCTCACCCTCGCTTTTAGACCCAGAATGAGCTGGGCCCTCTGCCTGTGGCTGATCAGTCCAGGGACGGCCTCCGTCACCATGAACACAAACTCCTGGAGCCTCTCATAATTCATCACATCTTTCTGCTTCGCCAGCTGCCACATAGCAGCAGACAGAAGCTGCAGTGGGGGCACCAGGAGGCGAAGTGATGAAAGAGGCAGGCTTGGGTCTGAAATATACAAGTGCAATGTGAGAGATGGTCTGTTGAGGGCATCAATGAGAGCAGTTTGCAAGTGCAACAAACTCAACAACACTCATTTAACTGGCCAAATTGCTCTTTCACAAAAGGAAATACAATGGAAGCAATAATTTACTCCATCAAAGTAATGGCAAAATGACTGATGAATCCATATTTAATTTCCTGTGTTTATTAAATACCACCAAACAACCTGCTGCAAGCCTGTGAACCAGTCTAATTGCTGGATAAACCTATTTAATGGAAGTTGTAAACTTGCAACCTGGCAAACTATCAACAGCTGTGCTTTGGATCTCTAACTATTAAACTGTGTCACTTCATATTACTGATTGATATTTTACTCTAACTCATTTATTTCTAATGCAACAGCACCAGTCTGGCAGCATCTGACTGACACGTTTCCTTTAAATAGACGGATCCCGCTAACAGTCTGACCAACATAAACATAGCCGGTTTTAAATAACAGCGGGGGGCGATTGCTAACATACATACCGATTATTTTCTCTGTAGCACCGACAGCCTCCATTAGTGCGATATGTCTCATGTAGCGTTGAGAAATAAATATAAAATAGTGTTGTTTGTTTTTTTTGGCTAACATGCGCTGTTAGCACGCAAGCACCCGTTTCTTCAACTCGTCTCCTGCGCTTCCTCTTTTCAAAATAAAAGTCTCAAAACTCAGCTGTGCCTGCTTTTAACTTTATGATTCAATTTCGCTCCCTCTGTCTTAAAGTTTAAACGTGCATAACACGTGTATTTTAAGTAACAGTTTTATACGTGATCAGTTCACAGAGATGGAATAATCTTGTATTTATTTATTTTTTTACTTTACTATATTTTATTTTAAATATATCAAAATTCAGCATTTCTTTTCAATAGCTTCCATGTCATGTGACCCAATGGCTCCAAAATTATGCCGAATTTTATTACTAAATGGGACAAATCAAACAAACCTCTTTTATATTTAATTTACTCCTTCTTCTCTTTTATATGAATATTAATTATGAAAATTCAGCATTTCTTTACAATAGCTTCCATGTCATGTGACTTAGTGATTCCAAACCAATGCTGAATTGTACTTACTCTTTCAACCCTTCTCTTGATATTACTTTATTCATTCATTAACACGTAATAAAAAGTTGTTCACATTTATAAAAATGTTATAAAAACATCATCAAAATGCGTCCGATTGCAGCTAAAGCAGACAACCGGATGTTGATGATTTCCACATACCAGTAGATATACTTCAAAATAAAGGCTCATATCAAAATTCCTATTGGCTGATTCTACCGGAAGTGTTCCCCTGACGTAGAGACGCGATCACACAGTCCAGAGTCACATGAAACATTTCACAGCAAATATTTTTATGTAGCGTTACTTGTCTTTTTCCAGTGAAAACAATCGGGTTTGAACTGAAACTGCTCTATAATCTGCAGGAAGTTTAAAAATTCAACATGGACGAAGACGGACTGCCGATTGTCGGGTCTGGTGTTGATCTTACCAAGGTTGGTATCAAGCTAGCTTGTAGCAACTGAAGCTAACTAGCTATCTTTTGAGGAAACGGGCAAAAAAAGCAGTGGTGCAAGACAGTTTTCCTTCTTCTTAGCAGGTTAGAGATAGTACTGTTAACGTTTGTGTACCAGACCTACTTGGCTGTAATCAAAGCAGCTAACATTAGCATTGTCATTAGCAAACATCACTTTCAAATACTCTCTTCCAAGGGCGTAATAGTCCAGTTCCCCTTTGAATGTGTTTAATTTTCTAAAATTAGTTCACTTTTGGACACACATCACTGTTACAGTTAACGAAACGGTCTGTTTTGCTGCACTTGAGCAGGAAAAACGCTGTCACAACGTCCTGCAGTGTCGGATCAGGTGTTACAAAACATTTCGTGACCTATCAGACAGGTGCTGTCACTCACCTGATCAATGTTACAACAGTTCACTTTATGTTACCCAAATTCTCGCTATAGTTTGACATACGGTTTGGGTTAGGTTACACATTTTGGTAGCTGTCATTGACTACAAATAAATACAGACACCTTATCTGAAAATGTACATTTAATTCATTAAATCATTCATTCATAAAAAAAAGTAAAATACACCAAAATATGTGTAAAAATATTAGTTAAAGCTTTTCCAATGAATAATACAAAGTTGAGGAGTTTGCAAACAGAGGTGAAGTGTCTTAAAATAGTCTTTAATTGTCCAGAGGTAGGAAAAGTGTTGTGTTGTAGATGATTCTGTGGTTTTGGTGAACAAAAATTACAGGCAGAATAAACTTCGGGGACTGGAAGCATTCAGAAATACACTTGAAGCCACTCAAGAAAGTATTAAAATGTCTATTTAATCAATTAAATTACAGTATGCTATAGTTTTCTAAATAAATGTAAGTGAAAGTAAATGATTTCTGCTAATTTATTATAAATATTCTATAAGGAGGCTCAGCTGTGGTATACATCTTTATTGACTGACTCGTAGTGAATAACCAATGACTTAGTTGCTGTATCAGGATGGTGTGAATTACTATTTCCTCTGTACATCACACCCTCGGTTCCTTCTTAAGATATCTTCCTCTGCCTCCTTCAGGTCCCTGCTATTCAACAGAGAAGAGTTGTTGCCTATCTCAATCAGTTTGTTGTGCACACAGTGAGGTTCCTCAACCGCTTTTCTACAGTTTGTGAAGAGGTTGGTACATCTTTTTTTTTTACGGTTTACTTTTATCTTGCACCGTCTGTCCTGGTTAGTTTACGCAAACGACTTAAAAAAAAAAACACTTCCTAACGTAAATCTTCTGTACATGTCTTTCCCGCAGAAACTTTCAAACATATCCCTGCGCATACAGCAGATTGAAACAACACTGTGCATTTTGGAAGCCAAGGTGAGATCTTTAGCGTCTTCAGTCATTCTTTGTGCAGTTCGTGTCATGCCCATGCACTGATTATGGATCAAATATTGTAATGCTCTGAACAGCTGTCCTCCATTCCTGGGCTGGAGGACGTCACAATAGATGGACTCAATCAGCGGAAACCTGCTCAGGCCAATGGAACCTCAGCTGCCCATCAGAGCCAAACAGACGGTCCACCAGCGGAGCCCTTGCCTCCTTCTGTGGTAAAGACAGTGACATGCACACTGACAAGCAGGGTTGTGCCTGAACGCGTTCAGTGAGCGATCGTTCATGAACTCGTTCATATTTTGGGTGAACTGAACGTACGTATTTCTGCCTGATGGACGTTATTGTGAACGCGTTCATTCTGCCGTTTGTGAACGGCGCTCTCTCACAGTTCGTTCAAGAGAGTGCCAGATTTCCATAGAGCCTTCCAGGCGAAACCCCGGCTAAAACACACCGTAAACAGGCCTTAATGTGTAGCGGAAAAAACACCCAATCTGGTAACACCAGCCACCACACAGTCGCACCGCCGCATGTGTCATCAAAATGAGAAGCATAGAGGCAAATACAAATGAAGGCAGCAGCAATACCCCAGGCTCTGCTTTTTCGTATGATTACTTAAAACAATTTTATGAAAAGGTCAGTGATGATCCAGGTGGGAGAAATCGTACCTTTTTGTGTAAACTTTGCCCGCCGGCTTTCAAGAAGCAACTCCGTACATCAACAACGTCAACAGCAAACCTGAAACAGCACGTTGAACTAAAGCACCCGGCGAGCCTTTCAAGGTCTGTGCGAGTGAATAAAAATCAAAAGACGCGGCAACGGCGAGCCAAAACAGGTCCTCTACCACCCAAATCACATTAACGCCGTACAGTAGTACAGTAGTATTGTCGGAGACCTGCAGTTTCAGTGTTAAAACTGATCCAATGATTGCTGTCTGTGGTTCTATATGGGCTGTGGCAATAATTTTGAAAAATAATAGCTCGCAGCAACATATTGAAAAAAGAAAAAAAAGAACTATGAACTAGGTCATTTTTGGAACTGTGAACTTAGTTCAGAATTTATGAATTATGAATTGAACTAGTTCATTTTAAAATGTGTGAACTGAACTTGGAACTAGTTCATGTAGAAAGTGAACTTTCCCAACACTGCTGACAAGTATTTAGTTATTTTCAGCTACACCGTCCAGCTCCTAATGTAGTGCTCATAAAAAGTACCTAAAGGAATATATGTGGATACATTATTGGAAATACATGTATCAACTTTTATGCTGAGGCTAACATACGACGATTGATACCACCCTTGTGTCTGTGCATTAAGTATAAAGCCAAAGGCAGGAAATGGTAACAAGGGGAAATGGCTAGTCTAGCCAAAGGTGACGGTGTCGATATGTGTTATGTTTTGTTTGCCACAAGATGATGATGGGCGTTAGAGAGAAGTGGTTCCCAGCACATAACGCCCCTTAAAACCACAACTTTGCACTTACACAGATAAAACAAAGGACGTACTACACACTGACTAGTGAGCTTCTGACGTGCTTGTGGATGGATTTGTGAGCTTTTGGGCTGAGCCAGAATTGCCGTGTCTGTCCTCTATGCCAAGCTAAGCTAGCTTCCTGTAGACTCATGTCAAACCCTCAAGAAAAGCCAATAAGCAAATTCCCCAAAATGCTTGCAGATGTCTCGAGCCGACCATTTGAATCTTACAAATTCTGCACATCTGAAACTTACAAAAGGAGCCCCACCTACAGTGCAAAATAAGCTACCACATTTGTCTGATTGTATTTGTACACGTCATGTTGCAGCCGGCTCAGACGGCACCAGAGCCTGCGACGACGCAAAAAGCAGAAGCGCCTGCAGAGAATGTCATGACGGTGGCCAAAGACCCGCGATACGCTCGATACCTGAAAATGGTTCAAGTGGTAAGTCATCGTTAACACCTGCTTATGGACTTAAAAAATAAATAAAAAATCAGTGTGTCTTGTATCTGAACATGTTTTTATCCATCACAGGGAGTTCCAGTTATGGCAATAAGGAATAAAATGGTCCTGGAGGGTTTGGATCCCAACTTGCTCGAGTGAGTGTTTTATTAAGAAAAAAACAAAGTCTGCATTCATGTGGATTGTCTGTACAGCTTTTCAAGAACTTGACAGATAACATTTCCTTCACTGCTGATGACAGTCAACCGGACGCCCCTGTGCCCGATGGAGCAGCGACGAGCGCGGAGGATCAAGATGTTGCCGCCACCAGCTCTGACAGCGAATCATCTTTCAGTGACTGATATCTGTCCTCCGTCTCCATCATCGCAAAAGCTCCCTGTAAAGGCCGTCCATCTCCATCGCTAATTCTGTAGGCCTGATAGAGAAGTAGGCTGTTGTTGCGCCTGTAAAGGGGCGCCAGCGAGAAGATGCAACTGTAAGTGCCTGAGAAAGGAGAATTCAACCAGAGTGATTGTCGTTTCAGCGTAAAGGAGCTGAAATAGTTTTACTTACGGCCTCCTCAATTTTGATACATTTAGCATTTTTTTTTGACGAATGATTCTCCGTGTTATGGAATAATTATGTAGTGTAGAAATGATTGATCTTACGTGTTTGTCAGTCTACTGCCTTTAAGAGATACACTGATCGGTCAAACGTTATGCCTTTGTTACAGGGTCTGTGTGAAATAGAAACAAATATATGTTGGATGCTTTGAATGTTTGGCACATACATTGTAATTCTGCGTGTTTAGACCGGGGAGAGAAATATCACGTGAATCGTTACCGCATCGATACTCAGATAGTCAGCTGTCATAATATGGAATATGTAAGATTGTGAAGAATGTGAATACACGATGATATTAACGTCATGTCAAAGACATTTAGAGTTGTGTTGCAGACATTTCCAATGAAGCTAGCGTGCTAACTAGCTAGCCATGGCCTGTCCTGTCTCATAATACCAGTTTGCCCCCCAGAAGGCGATAGTCTGATAGCTCGGCAGAGAGCTTGGCGCTGTGTGTGAGCAATGACACTAGTGAGTCTGGTAAATTTGACCCCAGTTGCCCATTGCGATGCTCCCCGTGACATGAGGTTGCAGTCTCTGCTACATCTATGTAGTAAAAAATTGCTAGAGCGAAGAGTATAGTGAGCAGCAGTTGGCATTACTCTGTTTTTTACTACTACTTTTTTTTAGAGCAACCTTTAACGGGTGGCCATTTCTTACACATTGCCCCTTTAATCACCCAAAACTGTGGTTTAAATACATTATGAGTTGGAGCCTTATTACAGAATATTATCAACAAGTTGCAGATGAAGAGCGTTTTGCTTTTCCACAGTTTTAGCTTGTTAACCACGTGGGCATGTTGGAGGAACAAAAACTGCAGTACATTCAGTGAAAGGCCTCTGCTGCGTTGTGTTTTTGATTTTCAGACAAAATCCCAGCACATTTTGAAAGTATTAAGACTCATTTTTTATTTTCACTCATCTCATTCTTCATATAAGGTGGCAAACAATTATTCGGGTCAAAAAAACATGTTTTCAGAAATTTGGGCTAATTTCACAACAACTAAAAAATGGCATCCAAATGCTTACCGAAGCTGCTGCGTGTCTTTATTTATGAAACCGGAAAGAAAATAAAACTTCACGTCGCTGATGAACGACTATAATATATTGCCTGGCTCTGCTTTTGCTTACATTTTTCCATTGATATATCCTTAATTTTCTGATTTTTTTTGATTCCTGAAAATTGCACACGAACCACTGCTGGAATGAGGAGCAAACAGACAAACTTGCACTAAGAGAGAAAATCAGTGATGAACGCCACTTGTCAGAAAAATGTAAACGACAGGGTTTTTTTTTTTTTGTGTGTGTGATTATGTTAGTTTAGGGCTGGACGATACGGCCCAAAAATTGAATCTCCGATTTTTTCACACCAAACTCGATTTACGATTTAAAAAAAAAAAAAAATGTTTTTTCCTTCTCAAGAATAAACTTCAAATTAATTATTAAAAGCATTGCATTCATTTCAATGCTTTTATTGTTTAACAAAATTGCCCTGCCATTTTAAACAGTGCACCTTCAAACTCACTTGAAAAGAATGTGTCCCTTTTTGATAAAATGCTTTTGTAAACATAAATTTAACGTGTCAGATTGCTTGCTATTATAAAAACAGATCAGTTTCCATATTGGTATTGATAAAGTGTTAACATAACTCATTGAATACGTTATTTTTTCAAAAGGTGCCTTTTGTTTACAAAAAGGATTTTAATATGTAAACTAAATTAATCATCACATGTTGGTAGATGTACAGGACATCAGGTGTGTGCTTGCTGTCTTTTTAACACATTTTTGGCCAGGGACACGAGCCTGTCTGCTTCCTCTGGCTTGAGACATCAGGCCCCGTTGTGACTTAGTAGCACAAACCTGGGGCCGAACATTTTCAGCATGTGGATGAACCTCCGGCTCCACGGTACAGACGGGCAGCGTATCTTTAGCGATTTGCAACGTGACTGCATCTATAAAAAACTGTCCACCGAGCCCCTTTTTTCTAACATGGAACACAATGATTAAATGATTCCGCTAATGCTGGCTGCTTTTTAGCGGGTGTTTTGTGGGCTGCCGCGGTCTTGTGAACAAGTGTCCCACTGTGATGCATGCGTCTGTTTGAGATGCTGAAATAAATGTGTCGCTGTTTTTAGTTGCAACAGCCTGTGAACAAACTTTGCAGCGGGCCGTGGTTTGTTCGAGGAGCCCGCTATGAACTATGGGAGCCCATAAGGAGCGGCGGAGGAGCAAATTAAAGAGAAAATCGATTTTTATTTTTTTAAAATCGTCCTAAACCACAAACTCGAATTAATCGCTTTTGCCGATTTATCGCCCAGCCCTATGTTAGGTTTCATAAGGCTCCTTAGCGTTACATCAGTGTGACTTGTGGCTAAACTAGAAAGTCAGAACGCTTTAGCATGAATGAAATATTGTAGTCATGAGATTTATATGAATGGATAACACACTATAATGAACTGTGAAAGATGAGTGTGGAGAAGTCCCGAAAGCACTTTGTTTACTAAAGAAAGAAGTTTTGGATCTGTAATAAACACTCAAACAGTTTGCGTATAAAAAAAGTGTCTTTATTTTGGAGTTCATATCTCATCTGTACAGTACATTGATGTCAGGAGCAAAACCATATCTATACAAAGTCATTTGCTTTAAACAATACTTTCCCTTGTAAATACAGAATCTGTAGTAAACAGGTTAATAATCTGTGTTCATGTGACTTCCCGTCTGTCCTCTCGCACATTACAGCACAGGATATTCTCTTTGGAGTGCTCTTTGTTCGTCCCGTCTACTACTAATCACCGATCATAGACGAGATCTGAGAAGGAATGTCTCAAAAGTACTGTCGACTGAACTACATCAGGTGATACTCAAATGTAATAGTGATCTATACTATGACACAAAAACTGACCGCTTTTCTCAGATTATACGATGCCTTCTCATTCAGCACTTGCAAGAATAACATATTATAACATATTATGTTGAGAGGTTATTAAAGTGATCGTAAGCAGCCCGACAGTTTACAGTATTTCAGTTTTTCCTTTCCCCACGTGTCGAGACTATTTTAGTTAATCGTCTCAGACGGCTTCACAGTCTCAACCCTGGCTCCTTTAGTTTGTCTAGTGTCCCAAGTGACGTTACGTGTACCGTAGCAAAAAAAAACATTCTGCTACAGTATAAAACAGCGACTTCCAACCTGGGGCTTGATAATCAATACAAATCTGAAGGGTGAGAAGTAGTAAGAGATAAGAAATACATTCAAATATATTTCTGTTACACAAAAAAAATACTTTGTTACAGTACTCAACTGGAATTTTCTGCTATCCGTCCTTTATTTCAGTATATTTTCAGGCCGCTTTGTACTTTTATTGCCATCAACTATCCTTCTGGTGCGTTTAGGAACAATCCGGACAAATGCCACTGATTCTACCTTTAAGTTTAATCGTCTTTGAGTTACATTAATATGACGAAAATGGCTGGTAGAAACGTCCTTCAGAGGGATAGTTTTTACTTTCTCACAATACTTCATTACTAAAGTATCTGTACTTCTACTTGTGTAAAGAATGGATCTACTTTTGCCACCTCCGTTTTTTGGTCCCTTAAAGGTCACTCTGTCAGGTCCACTCTAACCTGTGATGACCCAAGCCAAAAAGTTGCGAACCACTGCTTTAAGGCAAAGGATAACTGCGTGAAATTCAATTTGTAATGAACAAACTAATAAACTAATTAGCGTAATTCCCTTTCCAAGAGACGTCTACAGGCTGCAGACGCTTGCACATTCACATCCATAGCTGCACGGCAGAACCACATAACAGCATCAGCTGCTCTGAACTGGAGCGTCCACTGAACGAGTTTGTCTACATAATTTCTTCTCACAACAGTCGAGCTATTCGAAGAAGACACAATTAAAGAATGCGTGACATGAAAACTTCGGTTAAGGAAGTGGCAGCATTTGAATATCTGGAGTCACTCCTCAGCATTAAATGAGCTCCTACATACAGTATCAGTCAAAGGTTTCCTCACAAAACACCAGTCCTGACTATTCGCCACGTTCCCACGGACAAACTTGTGATTAGTATGTGATGGTCTCCCTTAAACCACAAGCACTGCGGTCATGTGCTCGCTGTGTGATGAACTTCTCTTATTAGTAGTCACAGCTCTGACAGGACGTGTCACACCGGTGAGGCAACAGTCGAGAGCAAAGTGCAAAGTTTTACTGAACACCAGTAGCAATAAGTACACTTATAAAATGATCGGCGTCGCATAACAAGTGTAAGGATATACAGGCTGTGGGGCAGCTTTCTACGACATCACCTGACAGACAGCCTATTATAAATAACTTTACGAAAAAAGTACCTAGAATGTTCTACTAACGATTTCAGTCGTGTGATACAAAAGATCTTATCAAAGCATCGCAGTATAAAATACTAGAAAAACAAAATGTAAGAGCGTTCGTCGTTCAAAAATAAATGCGGCACATTCTTAATCTTGAAAATACTGATGTTCATACAAAAATCATTTGACGAGCTGGAGACTGACCACGGCTACTGCTGGTACTCTGTATTCACTCGTAAGGTAAACAGCTGTAGGAAATGAAAAAGGGAGAGAAATAAGAATCCCTTTTGGTAATGAATTAAAAAATCTGAGTTGCGTTTGGTGGGTTGATACTCACTTTGAAATCGTCGATGTATGTGAGGAAGAAGCAGATGAAGCTGAAGGCAGCAATCCACTCGCATACGGCGCTGGCCAAGTGGAAGGGATAGTCCTGAAAGAGGGACACCGGTAGTTCAATCAGTGTAACGCGCGTCTTATTCACAATTTGATCTATAAATGTAGGACAGTTGTCAAAAAGTCCACGTAAAGTTGCCCGCAGGAGGTCTTTTTTGTCCAACTAACAGTCCGAAACCCAAAATATTAAGATATGACGGTCGTTTCTAACTTTTCTCACCCTAACATACCTCCAAATACCAGATAAGATCAGATAAGCTCAACAACTGTTTGTTAATTCAACCTTTTCCTTTAAAAACAATATTTAGCCAGTAACTAGCCTATTTAAACAAATTCGGTACTAACTCTTGCAACTTTTTAGTTTTTTGTTTTGGTATACTTCAAATGTTTATTACCTTGCATTACTTTAGCCCTATGTTTCAACTGTTAATGCATAGGCAATCTTTTAGCTAACTATTTCAGCCTTTTATTTATTACTTTAGCTAACTCGTTCAACTGTTTATGCATACGCTAGCTTTAGGCTAACTATGCCAACTGTTTATCTATAACTTATAGCTAACTATTTCAGATGTTTAAGCATTACTTTAGCCATCTTTTTAAATTGTTTACCCATTAGCCCGCTTCTAGCTAACAATTACCATAGTTTATCTATTAGATTTAGCAAATCTATTTCAACTGCTGATCCATTGCCTACTTCTAGCACGCTATCTCTCCTCCTCGACACATACAGTACACACAGATATACTGTATTTCTTTCATAAAGTTACAATTTAAAAAAACAAAACAAAAAAACATTCAAATTAGTTGTGCTTTTCCAGAATGCTACCGAGTATCTTCAGAATCGCTGTCACAAGACAAAAAAGGGCGCCGAGTTCTCACAACTTAGAGGCTGGAACCAAGGAATCTCCGACAATTGTTGAAATGGTTGCTGATTATTTGACTAACCAACTAACGACTTGAGCTTTAAACGGATGCGTATGACTTCGGTTCAAGTCCCACTCGGACCAAAAACAAAAATAATGGTGTGGACTGGCAGTTGGAGAATGCTGGTTCACATCCTGGGCATTGCCGAGGTGCCCTTGAGCAAGGCACCACCCGCTAACACTGCTCGTTGGGCGCCGTGGCATGTGTGGCAGCCCCTTCGCTCATCTCCTCTACACTGCATGTGTGTGTGTGTGTGTGTGTGTGTGTGTGTGTGTGCGCGCACCTGTGTGTAATGTGAGTGGAAAAAAGAATTTCCCAATTTGGGATTAAATTAGTATATAAAATTAAATTCAATTAAAAAAATGACGACAGCTCACCTGGTCGTATGTGTGTCTGTGCAGCGTGCTTTGTCTCACAAAGAACGCACAGATGACAGCTGAATTATCCGTTCAGGAAAACGACGTTCAGCGGTGGTTTGCACGTGTAAATGTGTCTCCGGCGCATAGCATCAAGTGTATTTACTGGTAAATGTGATGGTGACACCAAGGAGACAGTAACGCTGCAGTCATAAAGCTGTAACAAATGCCACGTGGTGCATCAACACATCAGAGAGGACAGCAGAGAACCAGAGTTAATTGACGTTCTGCGACTTCAGCGAAAAGGATACTGGGGATGAATGCCACAGTAGCAAGGAGTGCGATCCCCAAACGTGCTCGACACACGCCCATGGTGGACCCGAACGGATAGGCGCGGTACGATATCACAGACTGGAGGATTGTGTAAACGATCCCAGAGGTGAAGAAAGTCACAGCTCCTACATCGTGAACTTCTGGCACCGTGGTTTCCTGCAGAGAAAAACGAGTAGAAAAAAAAAAACGTTGCAATGAAACATTACAACGAGCCATTTTTTCATGCGCTTTTAAAGTGTCACCAAGCAAGAGGCCTCACCTGGAAGGTTGCGACGATAAGCATGCCCAGACAGGACAGCTGCCCGAACACAAGAGCAGCTTTATTGAGACGTGGGCACACCGCTCTCGTTTCCTCGCTCAGCTTCTCCACAAACTTGTACCTGGCATAAATGGTGGCAACCCCTGTGAGGGAAAAAAAAAAAGGGTTCAGATTGAAACAGTCGAGTCTTTTCAAAAACCCTCCTTCATCCTGCACAATTAGATTCTGCTTTCATTTTCTTAAAAAGGGGAAATGACATATTTGGAGACCTTGTGTGCCTCACCCCCCCCCCACCACCCCTTGGGAGAAGCCCAAAGTTGCCTAATCAGCAGCAGATGTGCCACCAGACGGATGTGAAAATATACCTGCACATGCAGAAATGAACGTCATCAGGCCGAAAATGCAGCTCTCTGGGGGCGTTGCACCTGTGTCACTGAAAGAAAGAGAGAAGAAAAAAAAAAAAAAAAAAAAGATGATGTGCAGCTTCAGAAACGTTGAATCATAACTTCCTGTTTGTCTCTGGCTCTACTGTAAGTGTAGGGTTCAATTCTGGTCACTCGTATCTTTCGGTCTCGTCCTCTTGAAGTAAAAGTCTAACTTCAAAGCGAGAGGAAAAGAAAGAGGTCGACAGATGTGGAACGTGCAGCTGGAGTTTGGGTACCAGCCATGTTGAGAGAAAGCGGAAAACGAAACTAAAGTTTGTCTTTCAAGTGGAATAACGCATCGACGCGCATTCTCAAGTTTCACATCGTTAAAAGATTAAAAAAAACAAAAAAAATGCCCCCCCTGAAAGCTTAAAAATGAAACTCACCTGATGTATGGAAAGATTATGTCCACATCTCGCCTGAAAAGCGCGATGATGTAGGAAACGATGAACGTGCTGGAGGACCAGATGACGAGGAACACGGGCAGAAAGCAGAGTCCTTGCGTGAACCAGAACATCTTGGCACGGATCCTTTTACGCGGAGCTTCCAGAGAGACGCGGACGCACGAAGAAGAAGAAGAAGCACAGACAATGAAACGCACGTTTGTTTGTTTTGTTTTTAAAAGCTGCTCCAGGATCGGGGGCCGAGTCTGCTGAGGTCTGTTACCGACAGTCACATGGTGGTGTGTGAACCAAGATGATCATTGACAACATACTGTATACAGTTACCTCTTCCCCAAAACGCGCCCTGTGGGCCGGGCTACGCAAATGAAACCTTCCAGCGCCTCATCGTTCCCTTAAACTCACTTGCTGTCTTTTTTTGCTGGAAGATCCAACTTCTCTTATCTTCCTCGAGGAGTGGCTGGATGAGCAACAGTGGGGGTGTTGTCATATGTTTTACTGTTACATGTGTGGAAATACCACAGAAGGCTGTGAAAGCAGTTCCTGTTTACACTGAAAACAAGACTTTTGATTGGAAATCTGCTCATCAGCCGTGACTCATCACCTGTGAAGTAATCCTGTGCAGGATAAACACATTTTGCTGTCGTTATTATTATTATTATTATTATTATTATTATTATATTATCAATGCAGCATGTTGACCATCATGAGCTGATATGAAAACTGTTTGTTTTTAAACTTGAATTACATTTTAAGGATGATTGCAGAGGAAATTGTGTTTATTGACCGATTCTGATCAAATATCGGTATCAGAATCACCCCCAAAAATCTAGCATCGGTCGGGTTCTTATTATTAAGCAGCATGCTGTAGTTTGTTGAGGTGAAGCCGATATGAACTATTTACATATAATGTTGTGTAGTTTATCTGTAAGGATGCTTTTATATAGAAAATCATATGTTGTTGTAAAAAGCGCAAATGTGAAACTAGCTATCAAATCAGAGTTGTGCAGTAAAAAGTGCAATATCCGTCTGAAATAAAGAACCTCAAAGTTACTTTCCACCAGTGTTAATGACGTTTTTATTCACCTTTTCTTTTCACAGTATATCGACATTTACCTGCACCGATTTCCCTTAAAACGACAGGTGTTATTACCTGGATTGTTGCCTCTCCGCCAGGGAAGGGAAAATGACAAAAGACACTTCCTCGGGAACAGTTTAGACATGAATGAACAACATGAAGCACATTTTCGCATGCGCAGGTTCATTCATGTACGTGTAAGTGCGGCCTTGTGCAGATGAATATGTAGATGCAGTCTTTTTGATTTTGTTTTGTTTTGCTTCATGTGTCGGGGGTATTGGGACTGTGTTTCTTCCACCACTGCTCTTCGGTGATGACGAGCGTGTGGGAGTGGTTGAGAGCGCCCAGTTTCGTGCTGTTTGTCTCTCTTCTTGATGTGTCGGCCCTGGAAACAAACCCTCTTGAGGCTTCAGACTTTGGACTCTCCTTGTTTTGGGAGTCATCCAAAGGAGGAGTGGCACCAGATGTGACAACGGTATCAACTGGGGGCACCATGTTTGTGATCAGCTCAAACGTTAAGGCCCGCCGTTGTCGTATCAGGTCATAGCGGGTCAAGTATTGTACTACCAGTTGATTAGCATGTTAATTAGCACATTAGCATGACCCAAAGAGCCACAATAGCCACAATTATGGGAAATACTATAGTGAAATGTTGAATTTTCCCATAATTTTGGCTGTTGTGACTCTTTGGTTTGTGCTAGTATGCTAATTAAAATTTCTTATAACTTATCGAGTTGCCATGAACATAGATCCCTCTGCAGATAGACAGGGGTGCTGCTATCCGTGTTAAATTTCAATCAGATTTAGAGGCAAGTGTTTGACATAATTCGTGCAAAATCGCTTTTATTTTGAAAGCCGTTTGAGGCTCGAGCAGCTTCCCCCGATACACAATGTTTGTATGAGTTCTTGTTTCCCTCAATCAGAGAGGGCAACTGCAAAGTTAGCATAGAACAATCGCAGTTAAGGGAAAGACAGTTCAGTATTTTGCTTTAAGGCCAAAAATTACTGATCTTTGTGAAGCCGGATTGACCTGTGAGAGGGTCCCAGGAAAAAAAAAAAGTTTTGGACCACCTACGTAAATTATACTGCAGAATAATTTGTGATTATTGAAATGATTCAACTATTCAAGTGAAGAGGCAGCAGCTCCAATGAAATTCCAATTACAAACTCTTTCCCACACTGAATCTTGGGCTTCCGGGGCCCCTGGTGGTTCAGGGTCCTGGGGAAGTCACCCCCTCCTCCTGGCTGGTAATCTAACTTTGGATTCATGCTTTGAATACTTGTGGTCAAACTTTCCACTACTGGAATTTTGTTGTATTGTCATTATCAGTATTATTATTATTATTATTGACACTGAGGTTGAACCTGGAACAATCTGGTGAAGGCTCATGTCCAGAAGACTTTCAGCTCACACCTCTGTCGGGCTTTTCTTACATTCGAAGGAAACTTAGCCGGTCCAATGGGACCAGTGCTGAGCCTCGGTTGTTGGTGCAGCTATTGAAGCTTGCCAGCGCCTCTCTTGGCAGCGATCTTAAGGAATTGTTGCTTGAAAGGCCCTTTCATCAGTCTTGGTTTAGTCCAGGGGACTCCTGACTCAGCAGCCTCAGCCTGGTCTCATAGGAAAGAATAGAGAAGAACTTTTGGTTTGTCTGAGAAAAGTTCTGGAAAATGTCAAGTAACTCATAACAGGATTATACGCTGGACATTTAGCAAGGATAGAGAGTTACTGGATTTGACTGAATAGAAGGTCAGAGGAAGTTCAGTTCTTGAGCTTGGGAAGTCATATTTGTGTCAAACAAATCAGTGGAGAAAAAGCCAGAGGAAAAACCAGGACAACAGGAAGGAGTACCATCCTGGACCGGAGTCAGCTGTTGCGATTCCCTCACCCCCCACATTTAACCACATGACCAAAGTCCTGTAGCCGACTTAGGTCATGTGATGACTTCACAGCAAGTTCCACTTTTTCTTTCTTTCATTTCTAAAGAAAATCAGTAGTTCTGACCAGCTGCATTTGTGCTTTTATTCTCTTGTTACAGAGAACATGTGGGATATGTATCATATCTGGAGATGAATGATATAGATAATTGAAGGATTTAGGATGAGATACAGTTGGATTAGATTTTAAACCTGAGGGGATAAACATTTCTTTTGAACATGTCGTGGTGGCTTCGTTTGACCGGCAACATCAAGGTGAATGTTTAGGACAGTGGCTCCAAGGCAACCAAACAAATACAAAACATTGAACATTGAAAAGATATTGTTATCTACAAAAGGAAGCAGAAAAAGACTAGGAAGGACAATATTCTGTTTAATCGAAAGCCTTTAAACTCGCGATGAGCTTAAAGCTGCAGCATCAGCAATAATACTCATTTAAAGGACATAAAAGACATAAATAACCTCTTTCTTCGGAAAATTCTGTTGGAATCTTGAATGGACAACAAGAAATCTGAATTTTTGTTTGACACCTTATTTATTTCATTTGGGAGCATTTTTAATCCATAAATGCAAATGTGTCAAGACATAACCCTTATTATTTATTCTTTTTATGAGGGGAATATCAATAGCCTACGTTACAAATCACTGAAGTGCATGAAAAAGAAAACAGCAGGGAATCTTCTTAACATTATTGATGCAACAAAGCATTTAGCAGCTAAAGAGTCGGTAGAGAGAAAGAGTACACTAAAAGGAGGGTGAATATAAAGCTACAGGACTTAGAATAAATCATGTTTTTCTTTTGTTTGCTGAAGGTGTAGGTTAAGTCAACATAAACAACCAACTGTTGGCAAACAAGTTTATCGACAAACTCCGTACAGTTATAATATAGCTATTGTATATACATTATAGTTGTAGTTACAATATATAAACTTAATTAATAAAGTCCATGACAACTTGAGCCCTTGAGATGGTCACTACCATTTATCCAAGTGGGCCATGGATTCACAGGAGAGTGACCCTGAAGGCATCACGGACCCAGCTCCTGTCCACCAGAGGGCGACAACGAGCTCGGAGCCGAAGAAGCGGCGGGAGCGTCACCACCACCGAAGAAGAGAGAAATCTATGGTTGTCATGTGTCACGCAGTCTGGCTGGTGGTCAGCTGACAGATCCGGGTCGCCTGTAATGTTTACTTTCTTTGTTTAGAGCGTCAGCCTGCGTTTTTTTATTTCTTTTGAATGAATGCAGCGCTATGCTTCGCCGAGGAGAACCATGGTAGTCGTGAACTCGGTGCTCAAGCTGTTACAGAGGCAGACGTACACCTGCCTGTCCCACCGATATGGACTCTACCTCTGCTTCGGGGGGCTCGTCCTCATGATAGTTTCCGCATTTCAGTTTGGAGAGGTATTGTTCTCCTTTTTTTCACAACAGTATGCACTAACTGGCATTTACTTTTGTTATGTATTAGCTAACATACGTTAGTTGCTCGTCCCGTTTGTCTTCTCTCTGTTGTATGAGTCAGTTCAACCAGATTCCACTCAAGAAATGGGCTATTTTAGCCGATCTAGCTTCTCAGCAAAACCATGTGTATTTTGATCTTACAATCAGACGTTTTAAGAATCGTTATGGCGTTCGTGCCAATTCGGCTAGAAAATAAAACACTTAATTTAACGTCTTTTAAGGAAAATCTCCAATTTCGCTGTCAAATAGCTCAGTCCCGTGGCTTGCTAACCGGCAGCCTTTCACTCTGTAAATTCACAGTTTGGTGTAATTAAGATATGTGAATATCACCCAAAGCTTTCTGCTGTGGTATCTGAATATTTATATGTCTCAGTGTACAGTGTTTCTACATGTACAGACAATTCGTGACAAAGGAAACTGCCCTGTTTTTTGAGTGTGGACTGGTGTGGCCTTGACTGTGTGAAATTTGGGAGGGGGTAACATATGGACCTACTTCTCCTGGAGGGTTGTTGTCTCATCTAGTGCCCCCATCTTGTCTATACAGGTGGTGGTGGAGTGGAGTCGGGACCAGTATCATGTGCTGTTTGACTCCTACAGAGACAATGTGGGTGGGAAATCATTCCAGACCAGGTAAGAAAAATACAGAAGTAATGCTTCCAAAGATGGGAACCTTGAACTCATCACAACGACAGAAAAACACACACTTCACTATTGTGTAACTCCGGCACCCAATTTCAAAATCTTCCTGAGTGTTGCTCACTAAAGTCTTATCATATTCACAAGTGCAAATGTTAAAAGATGTGTGCAAACCCTGAGCCTACTTCCTGCAGAAAGCCTCTCTCATGCCACTTCTGCCTGTTTGTACCCTTCCCTTGAAATAAATCCGAAACTACTGGAGGAGGTGTAACCATGCATGACTAAAAAACAAGTTCGCTGTGTGCAGAGGAGGGAAACGGGGTCACGGCTCTGTAGTTTGAGGACTGTCAAGAGTGATATGAGTGTTGTTTTTTTTTTTTTTTTTGCAGGCTCTGTCTGCCTATGCCTATTGATGTGGTGTACACATGGGTGAACGGCACAGACGTGGCTCTGCTGAAGGAACTGAAGACGGTCAAAGAGCAAATGGAGGAGGAACAGAGAGCTCTGAGGTAGCTGTGGCTCCATTGACTGTGCAGACATAGCGGTGTAGAGCAGCTTTTGGCCGCAACACATGACTACAGTTAAATATAAACCTTTTATTTTACCGCGGAAAGCGTCGTAGAACGCAAACGCGCTCAAGTGCCTTCAGTTTCTCACCTGAATGCAGTCAGAATTAGCGTACAAGCTTAGAATAGTTTCACTCTGATTGGCTTATTCAGACATTGCCCCAGAGGATAAAGGGAGTCTTAGACCAAAGGTCAGAATATCTCTGAGGAGAAATTTTAATTAGTGCCTGAACCTGTCTTCCTCTTAGCTTTCATCATGAAAATAAAGGTTGAAATCATGAAGTTATTGTGTTGATTGGCTTCTGCTGTACTCTGTTATCAATGCTGTGCTGTACGCTGTTGCAAATAACGTGCATTCACTGTTTTGTTTGCACACAGGGAACGCTTGGGGAAAAATGCAAGTGAGACAACTGAAGTGCCAAAAGACAGGTGAGCTTGAAGATACTGTGTTGGTACAGTATGTGATGGTCCTCGTGGGTAGAACACATACCTGAGAGTTTTGATATGTATAGACTCAGTTGCAGCTTTCATTCTATCAGTGATGGTTAGCTACGTAACAGAAACAGCTCTCTGTAGAAGGCAATAACGTTCAACAGCGCCACAGACCTACATCCTTAAAAATGCTCATAAAGCTGAATCAACACCACTGCACAACAGTTCCAACAAAACATGATAACCAACTCAAACATAATGCAGAAAAAAAATAAGGCTGTGAGTGCTGCACTGGGTCAGGATTCAAAACTGAGTAATGTAGATTTGTAAAAGACAAAGTCAGGTACTGACTGAGAATCAGAGGCATCCTGTAAAAGTTTAAAAATCCTTTATTGACGTGGAGAACACGCGTTTACGCTCCAGTTTTCATTAGGGCATGAACAAAAGCATTGTATCATTCCCGAAAGGAGGATTTATTGCATGACTGTTGTATTGATAGCAGTAGTTGTACCGCGTGTTTAAACTGGCAGCTGAGACACTCTCTCCAGATAAACTTAGAGGATGGATTTGTTTCGATTTTGACTTGAATTATTTCCTGGATGTGTAGACCTTTGTACATAAAATCTGTTTTATATTTATGAATTTCTAATCTAAATGTTTTCATCCTTATGCAAAATGTGTTTGGAGCGTAAAGGGACTACACAGTTTATTTATTGCTGTGCAAGCCTCTGTTGTGTAATAATGACCCGTTATCTCTCTTATCTTGAAAGCCGTATGCAAATCAAATTCTATTTCCATTGATTTGCAACATTGCCCACAATGGTTGTAATGGCGGAAGAGACATGAAAGAGGTGAATAAAGATGTAAATCATCTCAGTGTAAATACGCTGCCCGGCCACTTTATTAGGTACACCTGTACAGTCTAAAACAATCCAGGTCTGTCGCAAAAACAGGAGACTATAGTGACCAGTTTTTGAGACTTTACGATTGTTGCTGAGGTCGTAGTTAACGGTGGTGTTGAACTGGACTGCACTCTATTGAAGTATTCCTGCTCATGTGAATAGATGGGTTTAACAAAAATTAGACACATCCCTTGATTAAATGCAGTTCAGTTCAACACCACTGCTATCTGCAAAGCAATGAGAGGTGACAGTTAAGTGACAATGAAAGAGCATTGTGAGACTCACTGAGAAGCTGAGAGTTTGATGTTGAAATGGGAAGTCTGAGGTGGATTCAACCACGAAGAGATAAAACTCGATCGTTGATCAGATAAATCGAGTGTTATCAGATGGAGGTTAAGCATTGCTGGCAGCTGATCAGAAAGTAAAAACAATGCGATATGAAGATGCAAGAAAATCTAAATCTGAAAAAAATTGCTGAGGTTGTTTTTGTTGAAATCTCTACATAGTGGCTTTAGTGAAAGTCCTTTTAGATTTTTCTCTGATCAACCTTAGCCTGATGCTCGCCCAACGAGCTGAAGATTTGACTTTAGGGTCCGTTGTTTCCTGTGTTCAACACCAAATATGAGGTTGTCAAACAGGCCCCTCTCTGCTGTCTTCCCCCTCCTCGCTTCTGTCAAGATTGAAAAACCATCTGCGAGTGTTAACCACAGACACAAAGAGCCACTCGATGCAGCAGAGGAAGCCGTTTGCTGAATGTGTGAACTTCACTACTTTCATGCTTATGGTCCGAACCACAAAGATGGAGGAAGTGGTTTTCTTCGGGGTGATGCATTCAGTTAAATATTTGTTTTAATGTTTTTTTTTTTTTTTTTTGTTTTAAGCGGAAAGCCAGAATGCCTGCTGTCCCACTGCGTCATAGC
>OMLP01036604.1:2189-17326 GCA_900302685.1 Spondyliosoma cantharus | reverse complement strand
AAGACAAAAAAAAAATATATATATATATATACTATAAAAACACTAAAAGTTGTTATAAGTTAAACTCTGTTACATTCATTAGACTTCCAGCTGCATCTAAGGCCAGTTAACTTGTTCATGCACCTTTGTGTTTCTGCTTCACTTAGAATGAAGGCATGACCTTGACACACACGTGATTAACCTTTTTAAAATGACTCTGTGCACCGGCGGTTGTCATGGCACCGTTGTGCAGGCTCAGCCTCAGCAGCATTCACCAACGCTGCGGTTTTGCAGGATGCATCACCTTGGTGTACATTCAGTTTAAGGTCTCAGTGGCATATCACTCTTCTTTCAGACACAGCGTTCCTGCGTGACACCCACAAGGGTGACAGATAGGAACATCTGCCCACCCTCTTTATGAGTCATCAGATCGTTACGACCAACCTGTTATTGACTGGAAGCCGTCTGACGTTTCTCATAACTTACCTTCACAGTTTCGTGGCAGATATTTTACATACACAACAATAAAAGACCGGAGGAACTAATTTGGCAAGATTAGCTAAAAATACAGAATATGCCATAGGGAGGTTTTGGCAGACTGGGATATTGAGAATAGTTTTTATCAGCTTTTATCAGCCTGTGATAAAAAAAAAAAAAAAAATGTCCCACATCTTCTTCAAGTCGGCAGATGACTTTCTAATTTTAACAAAGTAGAACACGTCTCTCTCTGATCAGACAAAGATGGGCAGCTGGAGCAGGTTGAGGCCGATTATTTAAACATTCATTCTGAGTCTTGGTTTTTTAAATCACATTTAAGCAGGCGAGTTGACAATGAGTGTATATGTAGTATATTTGCAACATTGGGGGGTGTTTTTTTTAATTGTTCTTTTTTGTTAAACCTGCACGTTTTTAGTTGCTGATGAAAGACGAAACTCCAAATTCTGTTGCTCACTATTTATTCATTGTTCTTTTTTACAGCTGATAAAGCCTATACGGATGTGTCGAAAGAAGACCAGAAGTTCTCTGCGTCCAGATGTTACCTGGTGAGTTGTAGCTGTATGAAAATCTGCATGATTTAACACAAATCCTCACTGTATCCTCCTGTCTTCTTTGCACAATTACGCAGCCCTTGTGACATCAGGAGGTGTTTGAATGGAACAGTATAATCTTCTTTTGTTGTTCTTTTGTGTGACTTGCAGACGACAGATAAAGAGGCTCCAGGACTGATCCGCATGCAGTCCTTAGCATATCTGAGCGGCTTCCCAGCAACCTTTAAGGAAACGGAGCCGCTGAGAGCTAAACTGCCCTCTGTCATCACCAGCAAGATCAAACAGGTACAACTGACATAAATCTGTACTGAAACGAATGTTGACGTGATCGTCTAGAGAGAAGAGCTATCACTCTGTCTTTAAAGAGAGCCGCGGTGCAACACCAGCAGGCGGAGGTGAACGAAACGCTGTCGATTTTAATAAGAAAAGGATCAGATTTTGGCCTCCTCTACGTGAACATGGGTATGTTGAAAACGGGGTTTTAAAACAAAAACAATCCCCATTCAGAGAACTTTTCAGTACTGTTTCAGAAATAATCTGCAGCCATACTATCACAGCTAAAAACACTCATCAACTCTGGAAGGAGTTTTCCAAAAGGTTAGTTTTAAGTGACCCAAAAAGCCCTCTACATGTGAACACCAGGCCAAAACACACAGAAAACAACCTTGTATGTGTGGACGGAGCCTTAGACTGGCAATATTGTAGCTACTATTGATTAACATATGCCCAGAACGGCCATAATAAGTCCATAATTGATCCTCAATTAGTAGTTTATCAGCAACAAGAATCAAAACTTGTCTCCCAGGAAATTACAGTTTCAAAACAGCAGGTGGCAGAGTTGCACACTCGATACATGTACAGTAAACAGTCATGACCCTTAATCTTTCTTACATAAATGTGATAACTTACGTGGTGCAGAGAATGTGTCATTGAGGTAAAACTCTATCATACCGACTTTGCCACCAGGTGTCACCCTCACAGCATGTTGCTACATCAGTATCATGACAGACATAATCCGTATAATTGCGTGTGCACAAATTAAGACCTTTTTATACATCGTAGCAGCTTAACCTAAGAAAAGACTAAATGTCAAATCCTCCTTGGAGAAGAGGTCCTGCTTAATATGGGCTTCTTCTATTTCAAACTGTCATGTTGTGATGTGGATAAAGGGCCTCTGTTTAGCCTCAGTGGCTGGCGGCTTGTGTATCTAATAATTTTCTCTAATCAGGAGTCCGCTTTATATTTTGAGAGGGGAGGAATGCCACTAACGAGCGCGGATTACTCTGAAATAATCAAAGAAAACAAAACCGGCGTGGCCTGGCGTGGAGTGACCCTGTCGCACCAGCAGACGGGCAGGACGGGCATGAGTCAACTGTTTGCCCCTTCTTCCGATAATAAACTCACATGGCTGATTTAGGATTAATGGGTGACTGATTAGATAACATCTTTTATAACTGTCTTTTCTGCTAAATGCAAAACAGACGTGTTATACAACAGCTTCACACCACGTCTACAGAATCTTTAAAATAAAATGCCCTGAAGTCGGTCTTAAAAAATGTTTATTTTAAAGGTCAAACAATTTTGTCAATTAATCAATTGGTGAACAGACAATCAATTTAAGTCACCTTTAAAGCAAAAATGCCCAAAACTCGCTCCTCAAATATAAATATTTTCTAGTTTTCTTAGTTTTTAGGGGAGTAAACGTAAGGTCTTTGTGTTTTGGCAGCAATTTAAACATGTAAACTTGGATTTTGGGAAATTATAAAAGGCTGCTTTCACTATTTTTCATAGGGTAATACATTGATTGGCAATGCATACATACACACATACAAGTTCTTGTGTTGAGAAATCGTCCATGCGGGGTTAGTTTTTGAATCATTTAAACATCTTCAAGTGTTTTGGTTTTTATTTTAGTTTGGTTGCAAATGCAGATTTATCCATAATATCCTTGTAACAGCTGGCACAGAGTTGGATATTGTAAACAACATTTGGCTTTGAAAAAACATAATTATCAACAAAATATATTTCTTTGTTTCTTCAAAAAATTCTTAATCTGCTTTTTCTTCAGCTTTCTCCAAAGCTTTTATCTAAAACCTGCATATCATTAACGAGCATGTACTGCACATAATAATACAGTATACTGTTAACATATAAAATAGTCTGTGAGCACAAACGGTTGAGGCAGCAGCGTCTGTACGTGGACCTCCAGCGACTCAGAGTCACTGTAACTCAATATGTGATAATATGTAGGTTAACAGTGCTCGACCAACATGTCATTATCAAACCCAGTTGTCCCATCATTCCCCGCGTCGCTCTCCAGGTTTGCCTTGACGGGTCATGTGATAATAGCCAGCGACATTCAGGCTGTAACCTTAGCTGGCGTTGCGGGAGTTAACTGTAGAACAACTGTTAGGAGTGGCGCGGCGCCAGCCAGCACGCCGAAAGGTCGCAAGGATTGTCGTGACCTTCCCTGCACTCTTTGGACACGCCCTGTCACCTCACGTGTGTTTGTTCGTTCCTGGTTTTACCTATTTGGAGTCCCATTTTCTAATCTTTTATAAGTGTTGCGAGCTGGTGGAGGTGTCGCACGGAGTCCGGGAAGGAGGTTGGAAAGTGTGTGTGTGTGTGTGTTGCGTTAAGGGGCCGGAGGGATTTCTAGGTACACGGGCCGCCACACAATGCACAGTATTTCAAGGTGTTTCCTGGTGTCGCCGGGCCGATTCTGTGAAAGGGGGATGATGTGCATAGTGTGGAGGGAGAGGTTCAGCGGTGAGAGTCCGCCGGTATTTATAGCTGGTGTTACAGCGAGCGCTATGGTGATGAAAGCCGCCCCACAGCCTCGATCATTTGCCCTCTGTGATGTCGCCTGTCCCGCTCCCGCTGTTTGTGTACGGGCCTGCCGATGCGTTTGTGTTCGTGTGTATTTTTGTGTTTTTCGTGGGAGCCGCTGTTGGCCACACGGTGTCTCACCTCCTCTAAAGAAGCTAAATTTGCATACGTGCTGTGTGGGGAAAAAAGCTGGTGTGTAATAAAGAACAATTTTTTCAGATTGTAAAACTCAAAGTGCAAATATGCAGGGCATCTGAAAGCTTGGCCTCTGTACAGACGCGATGACATGAGCTATAAAACCTCTGTGCATTATGGTGCTATGGTTATTTATATATTGTTTCAGGATCATCTGTCGGTCACCTGCCAGTCTCTCGCCTCAACGGGTGATGCAGGGTGATGCGGCTTCAGCTCAGTTGTGGCAGTCGGTCGCGCTTGCACGCCACCTCTGCTTACAAGCGTCACTCACCACAGGGCTAATTGGTTTACTCAGAGTGTCAACTACATTTTTTGTTTTTTATGATGCCCACGCAGTTATCACAGTTTATAAAGTGTTGAGAATAAAATTGATGCTGTGGGGAGGAATCGTTTCAGCTGCTGCCTGGGGGGGACGTGGCAGTTCGCTGATGAACCCCCTGAGTGTCGATATTAGATTTCACCCACAGTATGTACAACAACTCATTACACTCTTCGTCCAAATGAAACAAGAAGCAGCCACATTAAACCCCCGCAAAAATAATCAGCTGTCCGCACCAGATCAAGGCAGGATGCAGCAGCAAAACCCAAGAAAATACAGAATTAATGACCCAAGACCTTGGGTTGGTGGGTTGGTGAGTTGGTTGGTTAGTTGGTTGGTGGGTAGGTAAATTGCTTCGTGCGTGGGTCGCTTGATTGGTTGTTTACTTGGCTGGTGGGTCACTTGACTGGTCGGTCAGTTGCTTGGTTGGCAGCACATCCTCACGCCTGAGTTTGTCGATAAAGGATTAAGTATAAGAAGTTGTCACTGGTTGAGAAAAATGGTTGATCAGCTATTCTATCAGGACTTAATTGAATTTAATTATCATTGTGACTCAGTATATAATCATGTTTATGTGCAAAATGTGTTCATTATACTGTTGACACTTGCCAGGCAGGCATGTGCCCGTGTGAGGCCGCCACACCCTTCAGCTCTGTGAGTGTGTGTTAGAGCATTATCAGGACTGTGAAGAGAGCTATAATAAAGACGGCAACGTGATCCAGGGCTCGCTGTCTCCTGGCTGCTCCCCGCCAGGTTTCTAAGACGCAGCTAATCCGCGTCGCCTAAAAACAGAAGCAGAGAAAATCAAACGAGTCGAGGGAGAGCACGAGTTCAGGAGAAACGTTCGGGTTCAGTTCAGGATGACGGAGGGAGGCCGGGTGAATGTTTTCCTGGGAAGCTCACATTTGAAAGGCTCTTTTGAAATGGGTAAGGCCAGGCGACTCTCCCTCTCTCTCACACACACACACACACACACACACACACACACACACTGAGAGAGACCTCCGATGCCTCACATAGCTCTCTTGGCATCGCCACAGAGAGCCACTGCCACGTGACCCCCATGGAGAAGAGATGACATCACAGAATTTTCCGAACATACACACACACACACACACACACACAGCCAGCAGATGCCTCCACACAGGCATCATAGCTGCTTTGGTTTGTGCCTCTACAGCTGCAGGGTCAGAGGTCACACTGCGTTTTTGTTAATTCGCTCAGAAATCTGTCTTTATTATAGACTGAAGGTCTTTGTCACAAGCCTGGCAGCCCCGAGGCTGAACTATGTCGTTAAGCATGTGACTTCAGCTCCGAGGAGTTGCTGTTAGGATGTTCCCACAGTGGCTGAGGTGACTTTTGTTTTTGTTTTTGGCTTTTTGGCTTAAAGGGGCACACCACTATTTTTTTCTTACCTTTTGACAGTGAAGATGAATCCCTTACTGGGGAGTAAAGGTCTTGACTTCTGCTGCATCAATTTGGACTGCTCTCTTTCTAAGCAATTAACACCTTCCTGTTTTTGTTCATGTGTCCCGCAGTTTGAGTTGTACTCTGAGGCCAGCATCGCCCTGCTGCACCTGAACACCCCGCAGGATTTCACTGATCTGACCCAGCAGGCTAAAAAGAACCTGACCCTGGACGGAAAAGAGTTAACCATCAGTCCTGGCTACTTATTCTGGGACCTCACTGCCATCTCACAGGTACGACTACACCTCCGGATCTTTCATCATTACTTAACGATATATAATTAAGAAGTAGATTTTAGAAGAGCTGATATTATGCCTGAATTTAATGCCTTTTCACTGGTCTCTCCAGTCCAAACAGGATGAAGACGTGTCAGCCAGCCGATTCGAGGACAACGAGGAGCTCCGCTATTCGCTGCGCTCCGTGGAGAGACACGCCCCCTGGGTGCGACACATCTTCATCGTCACCAATGGGCAGATTCCTTCCTGGCTCAACCTGGACAACCCCAGAGTCACTGTTGTCACACATCAGGTAGATTTTAAGACCTCGACCTCTTCCGCACTGCAACTGCACTTACGGTGTTCAGCCTGTTTTTACTGACTCTCTTGATAGAACTTCTTCCTAACAGCATTATTTTTGTCATCTGTCATATTTGAAAGAACCTGACAACCCTTATTAACTCAGTTGGTTTTACTATGTCTTCCAGGATATCTTCCAGAACCACAGCCACCTTCCCACTTTCAGCTCTCCTGCCATTGAGACGCACATCCACCGCATCCCAGGCCTCTCCCAAAAGTTCATTTACCTCAATGATGATGTCATGTTTGGCAAAGACGTGTGGCCAGACGACTTCTACAGCCACTCGAAAGGACAGAAGGTGTGAACGCAGCATCCAAAGTGCAAACCCTTAGTTTATTTTGATTTGTTGGGTTTTATATATTGTATTTATTTTTTAAGGATTGTTAGCCTATTCGATTAAACCGCTTTTCTTAAATCTTTTCTTTCTTGTTCACCTTCAGGTATATCTCACCTGGCCTGTTCCCAACTGTGCAGAGGGCTGCCCAGGATCTTGGATCAAAGATGGGTACTGCGACAAAGCCTGCAACAACTCTGCCTGCGACTGGGACGGAGGAGACTGCCTCGGTAAACAGATCAGCGCCACCGCCTCTCCTGTGAAGATAAACTCATTTCAATCGTGTCTAATGTCGTATTCCTTTTCCCTGACAGGTGCAGCAG
Source organism: Spondyliosoma cantharus (assembly GCA_900302685.1). Lineage (NCBI taxonomy): Eukaryota > Metazoa > Chordata > Actinopteri > Spariformes > Sparidae > Spondyliosoma > Spondyliosoma cantharus. Next base: position 10,255 of record OMLP01036604.1, on the reverse strand, counting down.
GGAACAGTCGGTTCCCGGCCGGCGTCGGTGGAGGTGGGCCAGGGGGAGCTGGTGGACAGGTGTGGCAGTTCCAAGGTGGTCTCGGAGGTCTCGGGGGGACGTCCTACTGTAATCAAGGCTGTGCCAACTCCTGGCTGGCAGACAAGTTCTGTGACCAAGCCTGCAACGTGCTCTCCTGTGGTTATGATGTGGGAGACTGTGGCCAAGGTGAGTTTGATGAAAATAAAAACTACGAGCTAGCTAATAATACGAGACGGACGGTTACATTGTTGGGTTCGGTCTCGTCATGCGATTTCTTGCTACCAAAATCACGTATCCTTTCTGTTGTAGAGCACTTTGGCGAGCTGTACCGTGTGACCCTGCTGAGGAATCAGACCCTGTACACCCTCCCAGTAGGTGAAACCAGGCCTTATTTCAGCTTCAGCAGACTGGCGCGCAGAATCGCCGAGGCCCACGTCAGCGACAACGTGGCGCTTCGCCACACCTCCGTCGCCAACAAGTGGAAGACCATCCACCTGCTGCTCCATCCCGGCCACAACGCCACCCAAATCCAGTACAATCTGACTTTCCAGAGAGACGACGACACAGAGTTCACAATGAGCTTCAGCGTGGCCCTCGACACCCGCGAGGTCCCTCAAGTTGACGCGTCCCAGACTGAAACAGCGGGGAAAGAGCCGAAGCCGACCCTGACCCCAGAGCCACCGTTCCCGTTCTCGGATGTTCCTGAGGACAAACAGGGTCCCAAGATCCAGAAGAGGCAGCCTGGTGAACCTCAGGACGTCATCGAGGTTCCTGCGCTGAATGTGTCGCTTCTACCGGCTGATTTGCAGAGTGAGCTGCAGAAGCTGGAGGAGAAGCTTCTGATCGGTGACATTACAATCAAGGGTTTTAACTTCACGAAGGCTGAACTTCTAAAATCTTACAAGACGCTGGCTCAAGAGCAGCACGTCATGAATTCAAATCCAGCTAGTGAGGGTGCAGGGAAGGTCCAGGGAAAGCCTCATAAAGACTTGGAGGGAGAGCACGTGGAGGGAAAACCGGCTGTGGGAGAGAAAGCTGGAAATATCCAGAAAAATCAAAACTCAAATGACGTGGCTGTGCAGCAAAAACCCGTCACTCCTCTCATCCCGGTCCACATTGATGATAAGCCTAAGGAAGACTCTGTACCTCCAAAACATTTCAATCTGAATACTGCCATCGAGAGGCCTTTGACTTCCAAACTGCTAAGCAGCATTTCGAAAACCAAGAGCGCTGAGAGTCAGGCAGAACCAGCCGACGCTGCAGGAGGAGCTCTGGTAGGGAGGAGACTCCAGCACTTCATCTCCGCAGACAGAGGCTTCCTGCCGTGGGAGAGGAGGAAATACTTCCAGGAGCTGCTCGAGGTAAGTAGTCGGACTTTCCTCTTTTCTCGTGAAGCGTCTTAATTTCTTTTCAAAACGGATTGCTTTGCGTTGACTCTTACAGGAAGGGGAGCGTCTGCTTAGAGCGCTGTCGTACGAGGCTGACGGTGGCGCCACTGGCCGAAAGCTGCAGGACACTTTTGCCGACTCGCTGCGCTACGTCAACAAGATCCTCAACGGTCAGTTTGGATTCACGTCCCGCAAAGTCCCGGCGCACATGCCCCATATGATCGACCGTCTCATCATGCAGGAGATGCAGGACACGTGAGTGTGTTGCAGAGTCTTTGTTCTAATCCCTGTAGAGACGAAACCTTCAATTCCGCTCTTTTCTTTAGATTCCCAGAGGAGTTCGACAAGACGTCAGCCCATCGCGTTCGTCACTCGGAGGACATGCAGTTCGCCTTTTCGTACTTCTACTTCCTGATGAGTGCTCAGCAGCAGCTCAACGTGTCCGACGTGTTCGACGAGATCGACACCGACCACTCGGGTGTCCTCTCCGACCGGGAGATTCGAACTCTCGCCACAAGGATCCACGAGCTGCCACTCAGCCTCCAGGTCGGTCCTAGCTTTGAATTCTTATCACTTCTCAGATTGTAGTTTACGATAATTCCTGTGATTTTCAAGCACCTGTGTGTGATATTTCTTTGCTGAATGTTCTAGGACCTGACCGGCCTGGAGCAGATGTTGATAAACTGCTCTAAGACTCTGCCGACCAACCTGACCCAGCTGCACCTGGTGAACCCGACCCAGGAGGCCTACTACGACCCCAGCATGGTGAGCCGTCCCTGATGTAAACAGAGAAAACTTCTTGTTTTATAAGCTGAGATATTCAACTTATTGTCTACTTTTATCAACCCACAGCCTCCCGTCACAAAAGGCCTCATCCTCCACTGCAAACCCATCACAGAACGCATCCACAAAGCCTTCAAAGACCAGAATAAATACAAGCAAGTTCTTACGTATCAGTAATCCATCTGACGTTGTATCGACTCTCGGGTATCCTTCCTTCTTAGCTAACATGTCCTCTGTCGGGCAGGTTCGAGATCATGGGCGAGGACGAGATAGCTTTCAAGATGGTGCGGACGAACGTGTCCCACGTGGTCGGCCAGTTGGATGACATTAGGAAAAATCCCAGGTGAGGAAGACTGAACAGTGACGTTTTCCAAGGATGTGTTGTTGTTGTTGTTGTTAACTGTACTAACGTCTGTAATTTCACTAACGGCCAACAGGAAGTTCATCTGTCTGAATGATAACATCGACCACAGCCATAAGGACGCTGCCACAGTGAAAGCTGTCCTCAGAGACTTCTATGAGTCCATGTTCCCGCTGCCGTCCCAGTTTGAACTGCCCAGAGAGTATCGCAACAGGTTCCTACACATGGAGGAGCTCCAGGAATGGTAGGATGTGAAGTTCAGGAAATATGTCTGTCAGTTGTACACGTAGCTGCTACTGAGGATTAAGACCAAATGCCTGCAAAACGAATGACATATAACACATAGCTGGCGTATCTGTACGCTCTTGGTCTTGTTTTTATTTGTTGGTTTTAAGGTGCAATGATACATTTTAATGTTAATATGTTGTGTGAATTATTGCAAACAGGGATGAAGGTGCAGATTATTTTTTTTTGTGTTCAAGAGCAGCTGTCTGTTGTCTTGTTGAATATTTTTATACTTTTCTTTTTACCTGAGCTGCTAAATCAGGCGCACTGGTGCGACTAATGAACATGTTTTTTTGCACTTGAAACATTTTTGGGCCCATGCGCGACCAAAGCAGCTGCACCCTGGAGCCCTGAATGTTCCTCAAGACAAAGAGGAGACGTCTTCAGCATGTTTGTTTTGTCTGACTGACCGTCCCGGACCTAAAAATAATCTGTTTACAGTTATATAACAGAGCGAAGAGGTAAATGCTTACATTTTAGGAAGCTAGTGTTACAATTTCTAGACCATTAAAATAATATTCTGTCGACGGTTCAAGTACAGATGACAGTAAAGTTATTAATAGTTTAAAAAGCGCCCGGTTATCGAGCACTTTTATCCTCCCGTGGCCTATGTGAAGACTCTGTGGCCGTCACCACATGTGACCGAGTGTTGTCAGGTTGGAGCAGTGGGAATCCCTCAGGGGGCTTCAGAGGGTTTTTGTCAGGCTTCCCGCTCCTTTTATTCAGAAGGCCTCTGCTGGAGAATGTGAGCCTTTAAAATTAGAACGCTCCACTTCAGATCAGACGCTCGCTGTAAGATCCTTGTAAGATCATCACACAGCTGAGCTTCCTCCCCTCCCTCGCCACCTCTCCTGTATCTGAGTAGGTAAAGTATCAGGCAGATGGCGTTGGGTGATGTCACCTTGTCACCCTGTTGCCCTGCTGCCCTCTGCATACTCCATGTCTCCTTCTTGTTACATCAGAGCATGATTAGCCTCCCCTCGTGGGAGACGTACCACCCAATTGGGTGTTTAAAACTAACTTAAATGTGTTTTGTTTGTTTTTTTAACTCAGGCGAGTGTATCGGGACAAGCTGAAGTTCTGGACGCACTGCGTCCTCGTGACGCTCGTCATCTTCACCGTCTTGTCCTTCTTCGCCGAACAGGTCAGTGCGTCGACCTCCTCGGACCACCAACGGTTTATTTGCACATTCACATTAAGACGCACACAACTCTCTGTTTCCATGATTCACACTCGAGCTATGATTCAGACCTTCGCTACCGAAATTCCAGTCGGAGGTGCATCCGTCTCATGTGTCTCGCTCGTATGACCCCCTGAGCCAAGGCCTGACTTCACAGAAATGAGAGACGCCCATCAGTCTGCCGTGAAACGCGAGTTGGTCTGTCTTTGTTGACTTAGATCACACAATGCTTGTATTTAACCTTCTTTGCTGCCAGATAAGTGGGATTTCTAGCTGGAACAACCTTATAGCAGAGAACCTTTGAATCGGATAGAGTTCTTGGACAACTGTCAAATTCTTCCAATTTGATGCTGGACATCGATTAAAACAAATGGCAGGAATTGTTTACAAATGCTACTCGGCCCGTGTTTGACATTGAGTTGTTATGAGGCACTCCCCTAATCCTCAGGTCTCCAGTTTCTCCTCAGCGAACCCAAAGAAAGGTTAATAGAGGCAGTAACCTTCAGAGAATTTCCCCCACTGTTACCCATGGGACCAGTGTTTCCAGTTAAGTACGTGTCAGACTTGTCCAGTGTCTCTGTCATCGCACACAAACAGACTCTGGATGTCTTTTTGGCCGCCGGATGAGCCCCGCTGTCCTGCCGCCCAGCTTATTAAGAAAGAGAAATGTCAGTCAGCTCTGTTTAGATTAGAGAGATCAAAAGTGTCTTCAGTCCTGAGGGAGGCGGTTTTACTGTGCTGGCCTGCTTAGAAGATTATCTTTGATTTCATTGGTTACGAAGGTTGTCAAAGTCCTTTTGAGTAGCCAAGTCTTGATTAATGGTCACCAAAAATGCTCGTTTTCTTTTTCTGGTGGAGAGATGATGAAGATGAGAAAGTCAATATTACTCGTGTCTGTTCATTAGCAAAAGTAATTAGAGTCAGCAGTCGGATAGCTTAGCATAAAGACTGGAAAGCTCCGTCTGAAGGCACCTAAATCGACCTACGAGCACCTCAGAGCTCACTTTCTAACACTGGACAATTTTTGGCTCTAAGCAGTTTCGGGGCAATCAACCTACACGACCTAATCCTATGCTGCGCCCGAGACCACGACACCCCTTTACTTTTTATTTATGTTTTTATTTAATGACACTAATTTTATCTTCCTCGTTCAGTTATTCAGTCATTCCCTCCTGCTTCTCTCTCTTTCTTGTTTTGGTTTCTTTCTCTGTACTTTTATTTCTTTTTCTTTTTAAAATCATTTAATCACATCGTTCCTTCAGCTTCTTTGCATTCGATTCCTTCTTTCGTTTTTCAGTGTCATATTTTAGTCATATTTTTATGTCATTATTTATTATTATTTGATAACAGTAGTTCTGTAAAACATTGGACTACATTTTCTCTAAATGTATCTCTTTGCTTTTGTAATACATTTCTTGTTAATGATCAATCTGTCATGTGATTTGCCTTTTTAAGTGTAAAGCTTATTTTTAAATGACCATTATTTTGAAAAATCACATCACCCTTTTGAGAAATGACCTGCGTCGGGCAGACTTTAAAGTCATCAGTGTAAAGTGGTATTTATCTCAAATAACTTTCACTAACTTTCCACCAGAAAGTATTTTGTGAACACTAACCCTTTATCACAGACATCCTGTTGCTAAAGGTTCGTTTTGTCTTTCCTTATCTGCATTCAGTTTCTAAATATCTCCTCTCTCCTGTCTCGCTGCAGCTGATTCTGCTGAAGCGAAAGCTGTTCCCCAGACGCAGAGCGAACCAGGACAGCAACCCTGAGAGAGTGTAACAAGGGATGACTTCCCCTCTCCTCTCCTTTCTTCACCTCAACAATCCACCCTTTCCCTCCTGCTCCGTCGAGAGAACAGAAGAGGAGTCAGACCAGGAGACTGGGTGGAAACAGGAAGTTCCTCGGGCGCTCGTGTTGCATCAGCGACGGACGGCCGACAGAGACTCATGTGAGGTGGCCGATGAAACATTTTTCAGAAGATGATGGATGGGGCTGGCCGGTGAAAGGAATGGCAGCCAGAATTAAGAAGCCTGTAAATCTTCTTTTCCTCCGCTGGGGGCATCTGAGGCTTCTGTGCAACACAAAAACAAAACACTCCCTCCACACTGCTCCACCCTCCTCCTGTCCTGCCTTCACCACTCCATTGATGGATGTGCTGTTAACGTGTGAAACATTTTATGGCAGCCTCTCATCGTGTGTGTGTGTGTGTGTGCTTGTGCGCGCAGCAGTCCAGTTTACCATAAAACCATGAACTTTAGTGTCTAAAGCTCAAATGATTAGCAGATTAATCCATCAGATGAATCATTTGAGCCACTTCTCAAGGAAAAATGCCAAACAACTGCTCGCACTAACTTCTTAAATGTGTGTTTTTTCTGCTTTTCTCTCTTTTATATCACAGTAAATGTGTTATTATTGGGATTCGGCTTGTCTGAAGTTGTCACCTTGGGACATTTTTCACAGTTTTATAGACAAAAAAAATCGGTACGTGCAGCCCTGGTTGTGATTGGCTTCGACTGCTATGGCTTCTCTTTTTAAAAATGGAGGAAAAAAAACAGAGGATGAAGAACTTTATTCATATTTAAATGTTGGCTGTTGCATCTTTCGTCCGTCGTCTTCAAAAATCTGAAAACTTGAAGTGCCTTCGTTGTTCATTCCTGCCTGTTTTAACATTTCTGCTTTTTGTTTTTCTCTTCACATGACACCGTAATCAATGAGAATGAACGGGATATAGGATAATATGATTATCATTGTTATTGTGGTGCGAATCTAACTGATTGCTGGAGCTACATGTCAGTGATACTACAGCTTTCATAGCCACCTGTGCGTGTGTCCCCGTGGGACTCAACAGGCTCGCTACTGTCTGAAATTCAGACCCCCTCAGCATGTTGTGTAACTTATTTTGACTGTATTATCGTGACGGTGAGCTCAGTGACTGATGCATCTGATGTGAATGCTGCGGAATGTAAACATATCCTCTGACAATGCTTTCCCTCTGAATGTCAGTTTTACAGAGTTCTCTACAACTAAGACAAAAAATGGAAGTGACAACTGGAGGCTGTCGGCGCTTTAGTCATATGATGTACGGGATGTTTGGTCGGAAGGCGAGACGATGAGTAACGCATCTGGAAATGGGATTTCTCAGATTGTGTAAATTCAGTGTCTCCTCTGACTGAAATAAATGTGATCTGGTTCAGTCATCTTGGTTTTTTGGGTTTTTTTTTATACTATTTTGAGGTATTTACAGTTTACTTGAGTATTTCTCGTTATTGCTGCCTCATACTCTACTACACATCAGAGGGAAATGTACTTTTTACTCATCCACATTTATGACAACTAATGTAACTTTTTAGATTGTTTTCCAGAATAGTATGTACATAATAATCAGTGTCTAGTCGAACGGACAGTTTAAGATGACAGTTCCCCCAAAGTTGTTTTCTAAACTTCTTTATTAAAATATCTTTTTATTTATGCCAAAATTGGTAAAAATCTTGAATATTTCACGAAAAACAAGCTCACTTTGAGCTAAATGCTAACGCCAGCACGCTCACATTATTGTGTTTAACAGTTATGTTTCGTGTCTCAGCATACTGTAATCGAATCAACACAAAGTACAGCTAAGGCTGTTGTATCATGTTGTTTCACTCATATTTCATAATAAACCAATTTATTAGAAACAATAACATTTTCAGATGATGCACTCAGGGTTACACTGCTAGCATAGCAAAGAGCAAAGTGAAAATGAATCACCTCAAGACCCCTCTTATCTATCTGGTGACCCTTCGGAGGAACCTCGACCCCGGGGTTGGAAACCACTGGACTAAACTAGCTAACTGTTCATAAAGCTAAACTAGCTGCAGCCACACCAGCAGAAGAAATAAAAAAGATATTTTCCTGTTATTACATTAAACAAACTATCCCATTTGTAACAAGAAATTTTTCATGTTCTAAAAATATATTTGTCTTATGTCAAACATGATAACTTATTGTACTAACATTGTTAAAACATGTTTTATGTTTAACTTAATATCACATGAAAATATTTTG